>JARQZK010000005.1:637500-732500 GCA_030704885.1 Cynegetis impunctata
TAAAAATAAATCACAGGCAACAACAATTCGAATAAATATATATATATATATATATATATATATATATATATATATATATATATATATATAAAAATATATATATATATATATATAAATTTTATCAGAATCAGTAAGAATCTGAATATTTCGAATAAACCTTCTCTCTGAATTTCAATCAACTGAGAAATTCTCGTGAAGAGCTACCGTTCACACAATTTGCTCTTGCCTCAGCTCTGAAATACTAATTAAGTATTCAAAGGATGTATATAATCAAATTGAGGATTTTCATCTGTATTGCTGACATTTTATCTCCGAGGAATGTAAGAACTCGCTTTCCCAATTATAATCAAGACAAATGTCGACGATTTCGAGGTGTTTCAATCAACAAGGCAATTACCCTCGCAGCAAGACGCCGAAATAAATGGAAAAGGACACAGGCAGGTAATCAGCCTTCATATTTCGATTTTGCGACTTCTTAGACCAAAATATAGAAAAACTCTATCGCAGCGAGCTGCATTAGAAAATCAGGTTTTCATAACGTATCCAGTTTGAAAAATCTATTATTTAATTCATGATTTCTTCACAAAATCCAAAAAAATTAACCCTCTAATGTGTAAACAATACTTACTCCCTCCTCGAGGGGTCAACCCCCAAACCAATTCGTCCCATTACCATTCGCATCCAAGATATCATACGGAACTACGTACTCACAAACTTTCAACCCTATTGCTACAAAATTGCACCCTTTATCGCGTGAACAAGATTTATTTCCTCCTCCGGGGGGTCAACCCCCCAACCAATTCACATCGAAATAAAAACTATACAAGATATCATAAGAAACTACCTACCTACAAAGTTTCAACCCTATGGTCCCACAATTGCGCCTTCTATCGTGTAAACAAGATTTATTTCCTGCCCTGGGGGGTCAACCCCCTACCAACTCGCAACAATTTCATTCAATATATCATAAGAAACTACAAACTCACAAACTTTCAATCCTATTGCTTCAAAATTTGGCCTTTTTCATGTAAACGAGATTTATTTCTTCCCCCAGGGGGTCAACCTCCCAACCAATTCGAATCAAAACCAAATATCATCCAAGATATCTTTCGAAAATACCTACTTACAAACTTTCAATCCTATTACTCCAAAATTGCGACCTTTATCTTGTAAATAAGATTCATTTTTCCCCCGGGGGTCAACCCCGCAACCAATTCGAACCAAAACCAATCCCATTCAAGATATCATATGAAACTACCTAGATACAAACTTTCAACCCTATTGCTACAAAATTGTGCCTTCTGTCGTGGAAACAATATTTATTTCCCCCCTAAGGGGTCAACCCCTCAACCAATCTGATCCAAAAGGAATCCCATCCAAGATATTATATGAAACTACCTATTTACAAACTTTCAACCCTATTGCTTCGAAATTGCGCCCTTTATCCTGTAAACAAGATTTATTTCCCCCCAGGGGGGTCAACCCCCCAACCAATTCGAACCAAAATATATATATATATATATATATATATATATATATATATATATATATATATATATATATATATATATATATATATATATATATATGAAATTGAGTTTTTGGTGCCGAGCATCATAAAAAGTCATGAAACGAAAAACTATCTTGATCCTAGGTCAAACTTTGCTAATCGCACCCATTTTAATAAGCAGGTTTTCAAAGTGAAAACCTGCTAAAAATGAATTAAATTGAAGAATAAGTCAGTGTATTCAAGATTTGCACATTACTTAAATCCAAATTCGCATTTTTGAAAATTTTTGTCTGTCTAGACTAATATGAGGAACAGGTGAATCGATTTTGACTTTGCATATTGCAGTATTGAGGATTTCTACTCAAAATGTGACAATTTGAGGTTAGAAATATTTCAAAAAAATGTATATATATTATATATATATATATATATATATATATATATATATATATATATATATATATATATATATATATATATATTGTTGTATTCCTCTGGGGCACTGCTCAGAGTACAGCATTTGTACAAGGTGGTTACAATAACCTTCTGACACCAGGGCAGCTTTATTGAAGAAAAGCTACGTAAAACTTTTAGGTTGAGCACTTTATTTCAGGAAAGGCTCGAAAACTAACACTCCAATACGTTGCACTATTTATGATTGACTTTATTTGAATGTTGTACTATTTATGATTGATTGCACTTTATTGGATCTGGATTCGTTGAAGTATAAGACATTTATTAATACTGAATATATTTATGATTTATTATACGTACATGAATAAAATAAAACTGGTTAGCAAAATTAATTAGACGTAGAGAATGAATTTCAAACTGAGGTTACAATGTGCATAGCACGGGGGTATCGACTGGACTTTGAACTAGACTAACATTACGACGTGTAAAGCACGAAGGAATCTACTGGACTAAAGCTGCGTAAAAAAAAAGGAAACACACGTGTTTCATTCCTCCCTGAAGTATGTGTCAGGGAGGCGGGCAGCTTGAGTTTGGGATTAACTCCTTCAGCCAGATCAGAGGATACACTTGTATGTACAAGTGCATTAAGGATAGGTGAGACGAGATATTTATGGAACATAGGAAGTGTGGGTAGGGTTCAGAGGATTAATACTGGCCCAGCATTCGCCTTATAAGTTTGCAAGCAGTGACTTACATTACCATGAGGAAACCTCTGAGAAAAACTCAAGGCAGACCAGTCGGCCCCGGGGTTTGAACCCGAGACCTCCCAAATACTAGCCAGCGTACCTAGCATACTCGACTAACTAGCTTGGTAAAAAAAGGATTGCTCTGACTTATATACTTTTAGTATAAATGCTGACCTAAGCTAACATAAATGATTTAAGAAGAACAATAGGTTCATTGTAAGGAGAGTTCAAAACAATATATAATAATATACTTATATATATTATACTGAATAGTCAGCATTCAGCATATTCATATTAATCAAAATCATATTATTTTATGCACCTACCTTCCTTTCAACCTACATTATATAATATAATTTATTAATTACGATAGAAGGTATTTACATTTACTGCATTTCATTCATTTCAAGATTTGTGGCAACGCTGCAGAGGCTTAAAAAGGTATATTTTCAACGTTCATTATGCCTGCCACAGAAAAGCAAACAACGGTGCGAATACTGCGAATGAATACTTCATTGCAATAGAAAAGAAAAACACATGTAAATGGCAACACCGATGGAACCTAAGTCTCACACAATGTCGACCAATCACAACTATATGCTTTCGGGTAAAATCGAGTGAATTCGTTGGACATGGACCGTTGGACGTTGTCGTTATCACTAGTCGTGGACGAAAACAGTTTCGTCGGTTTTAATTTATTTTATTGGCGTATTGTTTTTGAAATGAGTTCGGTTACTGAAGTTAATTTTAAAAATTTCAATGGTGACAGTGGAATATTTGTTATCCCATAACTTTAGTGCACTAAGTTAAAACGATAAAGTTTTAATAAAAATATTGGGACCTACCCCGGAATTAAACAATTTGGTACAGCGTAGCAGAATCGCGGTTTTAATATCAGAAATTATTAGAGACATCCTTGGCTTACCGAATCACAAAGACAATGTTTTTATTATATCTATAAAAAAATAGATGTCTATAGCAAAGAATTTATTTGAATTTTTTTGTTTAGGTCTAAATGTATATTTTATTATTTTATTTTGTTGTTATTTTATTGAGTTTTGTTTGACTTTTAGACAATAATTTTATTTCAATCAATTTTTGGGAGGGGCCTATTTTATATCTGGCAAGAAAAAAGTCTCTCCCCTTGGTTCTTGCTGGGCAACAATTGATTAATTCCTTGAATAGGTACCTATTTAATATTTTAGGGTGCTTGTTTCACTATTTTCTTTAAATTATAAGGCGGTTGACCTTGAAATCCTAAATCTCTATACCCACAAAACCACCTACATGTGATAGTTTTGGATGCGCTTCGACATATGTCTCCAATCGTCTGATTTAATCTTTCACGGTTGAAAATTGACAGTCCAAACAATTTCTTGCCGCTGTGTGAAACTTTTGCGTGCATTTGTTTTTGTTGTTTTGTTGACGCAGATTGACCGAGAAGTAATTCAAATTATTTGTGTATTTGAAGTGCATGAAATGATTGATCAGATTATTGGGTTGAAGGTTTGGCTAGTTGCTCGAAAATAAATATATAACCCCAAAATAAACAAAAACAATTGTGCCTAAGTCGGGCCCCCTCGATGTGCCTAAAGTGGGCCCCCTATTTTTTGCAGACTGAAACGCGAAAAGATGCCAAAAACAAAGAAAATAAGAACTTGGTCATCAGATAACATGGCCAAAGCCATTGAAGCTGTTAGAGCGAAAAAACATCTAACATCTGAGAAATCAGTTGTGTTTACAAAATATTTTGCGACGAATGTCCTGCTTTCTATATTGGACAAGCAGAAAGGAATATAAATATTTGTGTTGAAGAACATAAAAACTCAATTTTACAAAATAAAAATACCACTGGCTTCTCTGAACATTGTATAAAATTCAATCATTTCCCGGATTTCAGCAAAACCCAATTGTTACATTCGGGTAACAAAGGAAAGCGCCTTGACCTTCTTGAAATTCTCGAAATAAGTTCCGCCCATAATAGTCAATTAACCCTTGTAAACGAACAAATTGATTTTCAGGTATCACCTTTGCTTTTGTCTGTTTTATAAAATCAGATGTAATACTCTCCTGTAGTCAGTCTTGATAATGAGTTCATAACTCGAAACATGCTGACTATTCGTTACTGCTAAATACAGTAGCTAAATATTTTTATATAGTGAAACATAAGCCAAGTGTTTTTTTATTTTAAAGTTTATACTTTATTCTTAATAATCTTTGACCCGCAATTTATACTAAAGTATAAGAATAACATGGTAGCGAACCGTGCTTTCATAGTAGTAGTATTTTTTGAATGAAAACTGCATGTTTTATTTATCTTCAATAATATTTATGAAAGGCCTTTCATAACAATGTTCTGCAAGAGAAATATTGAAATTTTTGTTCACCATTTCCTAACAAACGTAAATTTTTTCGAATTATTAGCAACTTTTATTCGAAATCGTTTGGCAACTCGTAGCTCAAATTGAATCAATTGTGGGTATATCTTGCCTAATTAATTAAAATAAAACAAAATTTTCATTCCGCTATATAGCAAAGGGTGTCCGAAGGATGAAAGTATTATCCAGTTATATATTTCATGTTATATTCAGATTTTTTTTATTTGTAAAAATTGGTTCATATATATATATATATATATATATATATATATATATATATATATATATATATATATATATATATATGTTTGGTATTGAAATATTTTTTACTTTACCGTGATATCAGAACACACGTGTGGCGATGTTGTATATTCGGTTAACCGAGACAGCGAGAATTAATTAGTAGAATACAGAGCAATTAGAACGGTACGAGATCGATCTGTTGAGTTCTTCGCGTTATTTTTGATAGTTTTGGATATAGTTTGGATATATCAAATAGCAGACAATAATAATTGTGACTTTAAGTTTTGGTTCGTGTAGTTACATTCTTAGTTTGGTTTTACCGGTATCCTTGATTCCTTCCCGCTTTCCTATCATATTACAGGTAATAGTGTTTGACGTAGAAAATAGCTGTGACACCAAACTGTGGTAAGTCAATCGTTTTAGTTAGTTTTTGCATTTGGTTATTTCATAAAAATAAACCCAAATTATATTTTCCTATACAGTCCATTCATACAGTACAAAACAATATATATATATATATATATATATATATATATATATATATATATATATATATATATATATATATATATATATATATATATATATACACCGCTCAAAAAAATTAGAGGAACACTTTTGGATAACCCTGTAACTTTTTTGCTTGCTATTATTAACAAATGAAAATTATATTTTCATAATTGATTTGCATTTTATTTTAGTGATTTGTTGAAAAATAAACGTAATTATGCCCATTTTTTCGAGATAAGTTCAATATTTCACAGCAAGTACAAAAAGTAGAGTGATTATAAAAATATTCCTATTTAGGTTTTATGATGTGGCAGGCTTAGAGAGCTTCAATGAGCCACGGTATGACAGTTTGTAGTTGTTGAATTCATTATCTGTCAAAATGAGAAATCTTAGCGAGATAGAAGTCGCTCGTGCTATAGCTTTAATTGAAAATGGTGTTAGAATTCGGCAAGTAGCAAGAAATTTTAATTGCAGTCCGTCAGTCATTAAACGTGTGTATGATCGCTATAGAGAGACGGGACTATATAAAAGACGAACCGGACAAGGTCGAAAGCGAAAAACTTCACAAATTCAGGACCGATATTTAGTACTTTCTTCTTTGCGAAAACGGATAGCGACAGCAAAAGACCTTCAAATTACACTTAGGATGGCTCATCAGGTAACCATTTCTGACCAGACTGTTAGAAACAGGTTACGAGAAGCAAATTTGAAACCAAGAAGACCGGCGAGAAAGCCTGTTTTAACTCGACATCATAAAATTATGCGATTAGACTTTGCTCGTCATCATTTGAGATGGCAACTTCGACAATGGAGACCAGTACTGTTTACAGACGAATCAAGATTTCGTCTCACTCGTTGTGATGGCCGGGTGCGTGTGTATAGACGCCATAATGAACGATACTCCGCTGCTGCTGTACAAGAAGTATCCAGATTTGGAGATGGTTCTGTAATGGTCTGGGGTGGAATAAGTTTGGAGGAAAAAACCGATCTCGTAGTAATACCAGGAAGTCTTACAGCTGCAAGATATATTGATATCATCCTGTCAGATCACGTTATTCCTGCAGCATATGGTATTGGTCCTGATTTTCTTTTCATGCAGGATAATGCAAGGCCTCATACTGCTGCGATAACTATAGATTTCCTTAACGAGCATGAAATTCGTAAAATGGGTTGGCCAGCAATAAGCCCTGACCTTAATCCAATTGAACACTTATGGGATAAATTGGATAGACGTATTCGACATCGTCCAAATCCACCTCAAACCCTTCAGCAACTAACAGAAGCCCTGGTCGAAGAGTGGGACAGTATACCACAGGAAGATATTCGAAGGCTCGTGAGGAGTATGCCAAGAAGATGCCAAGAAGTAATTCGTGCTGCTGGAGGGCACACGCGATACTGAAGCGCATTAGTTGTCAGATAGCGGAACATTAGTATTGAATAATCTCTTCATTTCATTTTGTTATTCGCACTTTTTTTAAATTATTAATCTCAGTTTACGAATGGAGAATTAGTTGAAGGTTTTACAAATCGATTAATGAGAAGCAAATAGGTGTCTTTAAGAATATAAATATTCATCTGTATATAACTATCACTTTATAAGTTACAAGGTTATTCAAAAGTGTTCCTCTAATTTTTTTGAGCAGTGTATATATATATATATATATACATATATATATATATATATATATATATATATATATATATATATATATATATATGTATATATATATATATGTATATATATATATATATATATATGTATATATATATATATATATATATATATATATATATATACAGGGTGTTCCAAAATTGAACGTACAAACGAAAAGGAGAGATTCCTTAAGTAAGTTTAAGAAAAAAAAAAGTCCCGTAAACATGGGGTCGCAAACGTTTCGTTTTCGAGATACAGAGTGTTGAAGTTTGAATTTTTTTCAAGTTTTTTTTCTCATAGTATCTATACTTTACAAAACTGAAATTTGGCATAGAGTTCTCACCACGTGACATGGCAATTTCTATAGCAGATCTACAGGGTGATATTTTTTTCTGGAACACTGTCACCTGTCACCTGTTTTTCTCAAGAACTCTTTTTTGATGTGCAACTGTTAATTTGAAAGAAATGTAAAAAGAAGCTTTGTTATTATACTGAACTTCTCGTTTTCTTGTAGTTTTGTCGTATCTGCTACTGATTTCGAGAAAAAAAATTTATTACATTTGAGAGTTCTCTCCACGTGACATGGCAATTTCTATAGCAGATCTACAGGGTGATATTTTTTTTCTGGAACACTGTCACCTGTTTTCCTCAAGAACTTTTTTTGATGTGCAACTGTTAATTTGAAAGAAATGTAAAAAGAAGCTTTGTTATTATACTAAACTTCTCATTTTCTTGTAGTTCTGCCGTATCTGCTACTGATTTCGAGAAAAAAAATTTTGAACGATTCTCTCGAAATCATCGGAAAAATCCAAATTATGATAAGGAGGCCAGTTTGTAAGCTGTGGTGAATGAATTCATTATTAGTTTTCATGAAAATTTTCCTGATCTGTTGCGATGATTCATAAAGATTCGATAAACTCGTATAATCATTACAAAAAATATATTACTACAAGAAACGTAAAACTCGAAAAAAAATCATAACAAGAAAACTAAGTAACCGCAAAGGACTGAACTACAGCAAATGTTGAAAATGTCCTCCCCCAACTCTTATACAAGCTTCTGTTCTTCGTCTCATAGACGATCGAACTCTTTCAAACACTCCCGGAGTATTCCTAACTGTATCAAACGATTTCTCAGTTCTTCTACGGTGTTCACTGGCGTCGAGTATACTAGAGATTTCAGGTGGCCCCATAAAAAGAAATGGCCATGACTGAGCTTGCTTTTGAAAATGGGTTTCTACATATCCATGCGGATTCTCCTCAGCCCATATGTGTTCATTATGAAAATTTATAATTGAAGTCCTTGAGAAACAGGCTTCATCAGTAAATAGAATTTGACAATCAAAATGAGGATTGTTCAATAGTCTATTGAGGTACCACTGACAAAAATTAATCCTCGGATGAAAATCTCGAGGCATAAGAGCTTGCACCCTCTGAATGTGATAAGGATATAGCAGAGAAGCCCGCAAGATCCGCCAAACAGCTTGATGACTTGCATTGAAAAAAACACTAATTTTTCTTGTACTGGTTCTTGGATGTTGTTCTATTTCGTTCATAACTGCCTCTTCGAGTTGTGGTGTTCTCACACTGCGTGATCTACCGGCATTAATTTTTTTCGTGGAAAAAGATCCAGCTTCTGAAAGACGCCTATGAATATCAGGAAACATTCGATGATCTGGTATCGCTCTATTGGGATAGCGTTCCATGTAAAGACGCTTAGCTTCTCTTGAATTTCCATTTGCAAGACCATACATGAAATGCATGTCAGTCATTTCGGAATTCGTGAAATTCGGCATGTTTTGATATTAAAATGTGTAGAGGTTTATATTTTCTGATCAAATATTTTTGTGACAGTCATAACAATCGTAATGAAAATAGTAGTCTACATTCAAATAAATAAATAGCCACAAATGCAACCACCTTTACTTTTCAAAACACAAACGTTCAATAATTTGATGTGTCAAAACTGACACTGAATACAATCACCACAGCTTACTTACTTAATTTTATGATAATTTGAATTTTTCTGAGGATTTCGAGAGAATCGTTCGAAATTTTTATTCTCGAAATCGGTAGCAGATACGACAAAACTACAGGAGACCGAAAAGTTTAGTATAACAACAAAGCTCCTTTTTACATTTTTTCAAATTAACAGTTGCTCGCCAAAAAAAAGTTCTTGAGGAAAACACGTGACAGTGTTGCAGAAAAAATATCACCCTGTAGATCTGCTATCAAAATTGTCACCTGGTGAGAACTCTCAAATGTAATATCTATTCCAAATTTCAGTTGAATATCTTCTAAAGTGTAGATACTATCAAATTCAAACTTCAACACTCTGTATCTCGAAAACGAAACGTTTGCGACCCCATGTTTACGGGACTTTTTTTTCTCAAACTTACTTAAGGTATCTCCCCTCTTCGTTTGTACGTTCAATTTAGGAACACCCTGTATATATATATATATATATATATATATATATATATATATATATATATATATATATATATATATATATATATATAAGATTATAAATTAAGTTTCTTGAAGCA
This sequence comes from Cynegetis impunctata, assembly GCA_030704885.1. Lineage (NCBI taxonomy): Eukaryota > Metazoa > Arthropoda > Insecta > Coleoptera > Coccinellidae > Cynegetis > Cynegetis impunctata. Next base: position 647,504 of record JARQZK010000005.1, read on the forward strand.
AAAACACAAATTGATTCGCCTGAAAACAGTGATTTTTTATTATTTACAAGTTCCAACAAATTCAAGGAAATTAACAAACCTGAAAACAGTGAATCGACAATTAAATGCCTATGCTTCAGTATCTTCTTCAATAAGCTTCTTAATTAATTAGTATTTTAAGAATTCAACAATTCACAAACTTCAAATTGAAAGTTTATGTCAAAATTAAATTGTTTCTCATGACTATCCAGTAATGTCACGTACACAAGCTTACATCTCCCCCTTTAAAATGCTTAGTTCATCAAACTAATGCCCGCCATATACGCTACGGTAGACCGGAGAGGTCTACCTGTGCAGGTATACCTGCGCAAGTAGACCGGAGCGTATGTGGGAATAGTATTTCCAGGTTTTTGAACCTGCGCAGGCGACCGGAGCAAGATCGAAAATCAATTTTTTTTACGGTGTACCTGTGCGTGTGTGCATGTATTCCGGTCGCCTGCGCAGGTGGCGTCATTTTTTTCTATTGTCACACGTCAATGCATGAAAATGTCAGATTTAACAAAAAAAGTTATTGAAGAGTTTATTGAAATATATAGGACTCATCCATGTCTTTGGCAAATGAAAATTAAAGAGTACCATGATAGAGACGAAAAAAGAAGCCGCTTATAAATTACTAATAGCAAAATTGAGAGAAATTTAGGCAGATGCGACAAAAGCAACACAAGGCCTAACATGTTTTAGGAATAATTTCTCCAAGCGCTTGAGGTGAAATAACTGCTGAAAATTTTAGGTCCTCATAACTCCTGCCTGTTGCTAGAAATCTCAAAGTTACAGTTAATCTTTCGTAAGGAGATATACTATTTCTCATAACTGTATCTTTTTTTTATCGTAGGAGTAACCATTAGGTATAAGCAATTTCAGGTATGTTTTTTCGTCCATTCTGAGATAATTTTTAAAAATTTCAGGTTCGAATTTCAATTCATTCAATAAGTTGACGTGACTATAAGTTCGCCTGTTTTTTCATATTTTTCCTTCAAAATAAACGCTAGGCCTATCAATGCCAGTATGTCATCGTCTTCAATCGATGACATCGGGAAAAGAAATGAAAACCGCTACGGTATACCGGAACGTTCCCATACACGTACACAGACCTGCGCAGGTATACCTGCACAGGTAACCTATCCGGTCTACCGTAGCGTATATGGCGGGCATAAGCATCAATCATCAAAAGATACAGGAATAAGCTTTGTGACGTGGTACAGACCCATTGATCGAATTCCATGTCTTGCTTTGATTTCATACACTGAGTCCGATATTTTATGTTCTATCTCAAACGGACCTATCCTGATTTCATTCATTTTGCTTCTATTTAATCTATTTCCGTTCGTCACATAAACCATTTCTCCTTCCTCAAAATTGTAATTGATTCTGTGTTTATCGAATCGAGCTTTGTTATTCTCATGCCCTTTCTTCGTCCTGAATACACTGCTATTTCCCTATCTTTTTCCAAATTTCCGATGCTTTTGTTTTTTTCTTTTAGTTCAGATGGCAATAAATCTGTAGATTCTCCGTTCAATAAGTATTTAGGAGAAAAACCTGTCACTGTGTGGTTTGTTTCATTATATTTGTTTGTGCACTCTTCTGCAATTTTAGCCCAGGCCAATTTCTTTTCTCTTTCATTCAATCTACATCGTATCTTATTTACTAAAGTTTGGTTTAATCTTTCGTTTAAGCCATTTGAGAAAGCAGCACCTACTGCAGTAAAAATTAATTTTATATTAAAACAATAGTTAACAATAACAATTTACACATTTATTAAAAGAAATATTGCATTTTATATTGGGGTGTAAAGTGTTAATTAATGTTTGAAAGCAGTCTAGTTGTCTAAGAGTACCAGTAAAACAACAAATAATATCATCCACATATCTAAACCAATAACTACAAATTGTCGACTAACAGGATATTTATGAATTAACTGTTCCAAATTATCCATGAATACTGCAGCCAACAAAGGGCTCAGAAGGTTTCCCATAATTAAGCCTTCAGTACTGCTGTAAATCTCATCATTGAAACTAAAATAATTATTCTGTTCCAGGTATAATTCCAAAAGCGACAATATATCTGATTTTATGAAAGGATTAACAAAATTGCTATTAAGTGACTTTTCTATTAGGGTTAAAGGAACCTTGGGTGACTTGGAAAAAGATTAACTACATCCCGGGACATCAATTTAGAATTAAGTGGCAATTGAATATTTTCGATTTTATTGACTAAATCGTAAGAGTTTTTGATTGAGAATTTAGGCTGAAATTTACAATAATTTTGAATTATTCGTATAGAAAATGCGACAAAAACACTGAAGGTGCTGTAGTGAATGACACTACTGGTCTAATTGGATAGCCTGGTTTGTGTAATTTAATTAAAGAGTAAAGTTGTGGTACCAAAGGATTTGAAACAATGACTTTATACTTGTCTTTATTTTGTATAAGAATATTAATGTTACCGATGGCTTATTTTAAATTTTTCTGAAATTTACTGGTTGGGTCATGTTTTAGTAACTTATAATTACCGGAGTTCAAAAAATCTAAAGTTTTACGTAAATAATCACAGTTGTTTTACTGGTACCCTTAGACAACTAGACTGCTTTCAAACATTCATTAACACTTTACACCCTAATATAAAATTCACTTAAGAGATGGAAAAAGATAACTCAATTAACTATTTGGATTTGAAAATAACAAAAGTAGATAACAAACATATTTTTTCAATTTTTCACAAACCATCGCACACTGATAGCGTCATACATAGTACTTCCCTACATCCATTCCAACACAAAATGGCAGCTTTCAATAGTATGATACATCGTTTAGTAAATATTCCACTTTCAAACGCCAATTTTAACATCGAGTAAAATATAATTAAATGAATTGCCGTAAATAATAATTATGATCCCATAATAATAGACAATATGATAGATAAAAAGTTCATTTATTTATTTATTTGTTGCGAACATGGGGGATACAGACAGGTACAAAGATACCCACTAGAATATCTACAAATTACAAAGCATATTACTCTAATAATTAAGAAATATACACAAACAAAGAATAGAAAAAAAAGAGCAGTAAGTATTACTAAAAGTAACGTGAATTAGATATTAAAAATCAGAATTCAGAAGTCACCCCTGTGCCTCTTCAATGCAATTTTCATCCCAGAAAGGGACATTGAGAAAAAATCAACCTTATTCTGTATTTTATTACTAAAACAATTTATACGGCAGAGGGGCGAATTCTTTGATGAATAAGTATTCAAAAATGCGATAAACCAGGTGTACCCCCCTTACTAAAAATAATATCAAATATAGCAGCCTCACTTTCATCGGAAATTCAAGTAAAAAACTTAAATCTCTCTTATCTAAGCACAACATTAACATTGCTTATCGTACCGGTAATAATTTAGGAAATCATATAAAAAATAATAAATCCAAAGTTCATAAAGATAATAAATCAGGAGTTTATAAAATTAATTGTGGCGATTGTGATAAGTTTTACATTGGTAGAACTTTCAGAAGTTTTCAAACTAGAATTTCAGAACACAAACGTAGCTTTGTTAATCAGAAGTAGGATTCACATTATGCAAACCATTTAATCCAAGAAAATCACACTTTCAATTTCGATTTTAAAATATTAAATACTGAAAGTAAGGGAATTAAACTTAATTTTTTAAAATCATTACAGATAAATAAATACAAGCATTCCGGTCTCCTATTGAATAGCCAAATCGATCATACTTCAAGCCCCCTTCTTAATCTTTTCAAAATTACCGAACTACCTGTCTAGCAGTTCAGAATAGGGTTTTCCTATTCTAATAATTATTTGTAACCATCTTTCTATTTACCCCGTCTACACAATTTGTCATTTCTTGTTTTCGATATAACAGAGAATCATAGTTAGTTTGCCATTAGCATCTGAAGAAGGTGAAGTTCCACTGAAACGTGCGTCATGCGTTATTTCTTTTAATAAATGTGTAAATTGTTATTGTTAACCATTGTTTTAATATGTTTATTAATGTACACCAAGTATCGGCCCAATCAATCCAAAATTAATTTTATATTATTTTCTTCCAGATAGTTTTTGAATTCTATAGAGTTTAAAGCAGGATATTGATCAGATAGCAATGTTTCAATTTTATTCTCTTTAGTCACTTTTTCCATCAATTTAATGAAGTCTTTAGCATTCTGACTCTTTGAACATAGAATATATGCAAATCTTGTGAAATGGTCTACCAATAAATGCATATATTTCTTAGTTGATCTTTGTCCGCCGAATCCACCAACTGTATCTAATGACATTATTTGAAAAGGTCTTTCAGCTGGTCCTATATGAGACATTAATCCGTATCTTCTGTTGAGTCTTGTTTTATTTTTTATACATATTTCGCAATTTTTGCAAATCATTTTAATATTCTTCGAAAGGTTAGGTGCTGTATAAAATGGTAGTATTTTTGTTTCTGTTTGATTTATTCCTGTATGACAATAATTTTCGTGGGTTTTCTTGATCAATATTTTACTAAAGTCTTCACTCAGTATTATTCTTTTATTTTTGCCTCTATTTTTTTCATAGTAAATGCCATTTTTCATTATAAAATCTTTCTCATTTTCTTTGATTAGTTGATTTTGTTCTTGATCTGTTTTTATATCCTGCAAAGTAATAAAGTTTACTGTTTTTAGATTATCTTCATTATTTTCATAATATTCATAAACAGGATTTCTGCTCAGACAGTCTGCTTCTGCATTCCCTCTTTCTGGTTTATACATTATCTTGAAATTGTATTGTGATAGTTAATGTGTCATGTCACCTAATTTATCATCCGTTCTATTCTTCACGTTTAAATTTTCCAATGATTTATGATCTGTTAGGACAGTGAAAAGCCCATTAACCAGTGTTGCCAAAATTTTAAACTTTCATTGATGGCTAAACATTCTAAAAACACTGTCTTTTTCTGCTCCTGTGCCTTACTCAATTTTTTTGAGAAATAAGCTACTGGTTTTTGTTCACCATTCGATTGTGTTTGTTTCAAGACAGCTCCTAGACCTTTAATACTGTCATCAGTGTAAATAAATATTGGGGCTTTAGGGTTGAATATCGCTAGAGCTGGTTCTGAGCATAAATAATTTTCAATTTTTTCGAAAGCATCCTGACATTTTGCTGTCCAATCAAATTTTGTTTCTTTTCTAAGTAAATTATGTAAAGGATCTAGTACCATTGTAACATTGGGAATGTATTTATGATGAAAATTTATTTTGCCTAAAAATTTTCTTATTTGTTTTCTGTTACTTGGAATTGGGAAATCTCTTATAGATTTTAAATTGTCTCTGAGAGGTGTTATGGTATTATCTTTTATCACATGTCCTAAATATTTAAACGAACTAGCTGCAAACTTACATTTCGTGAATTTTAGTCGGAATCCCTCATTTTGAATGGCTTCCATTAGTAGTTCTGGATATCTTATATGTTCGTCGAACGTCGAAAAAATCAATATGTCATCAATGTAGTTGACAGCAAATTCTGTTAATTTGTATTTTCTCATTATGTTTCCTAAGATACGTTGGAAAATAGCTGGAGCTGTTTTCAATCCAAACGGTAAACAGGTCCATTGGTAGTGACCCTCTTGTGTTACAAATCCTGTTTTGGACCTGTCTCGTAACCTTAATGGGATAGACCAGAAAGCTGAATTAACATCTAGTGTCGTGAAAAATTTGCAATCAATTGTTTTCACCATTAAATCTTCTATTGAAGGAAATGGTTGAGATTGAGGAACAATTATTTTGTTCAAATCTCTAAAGTCTATACATAATCGGCTCCTTTTTCCTCCATCTCTTTTAAATGCTAACGTAACTGGTGCCGCGAAAGGACTGTAAGATTCCTCAATCAAACCATGCTTCAATAATTCTGATACTTGTTTTTCTATCTCAATTTTATCATCTATTGTGCATCTATATGATCGTTTATAACAATACTTTTCTATTTGCAAATCAATGAATGCTTCATAGTTTTTTACTTTACCAACATCAAACTTATCTTTCGCAAAAACTTGTTTGTAATTTTCCATTTTTTTAGAGTTTCACAACTTTGAATTGAAATAAAATCAAAAAATATATTTTTAATATCAATAAATCTGGCTTTATTGAATAGATAATTTTATGGCATTAATGTTTAATTATTATTTCAGCCATGTATCCCCCACGGCTGGCGTGTACTAGGCGCAATCTGGAATTCCAATTCTCACACACTTTTCGCAGCATTTGTGGCCGTATTTCGCCAATAACTCATCTAATATTGTTTTCCAGATGTTCAATTATTTCTGGTTTATCGGCGTAGACAAGTGACTTTACATAACCCCAAAGAAAAAAATTTAATGGGTTTAAATCACACGATCTTGGTGGGGCCAATTGTTGACCATTATGTGAAATTTTTGTTCATCAAAACTTTCTTTGAGTAAATCAATTGTAGCGCGCGCTATGTGGCACGTAGTTCCGTTCTGTTGGAACCACATGTCAGCAAGATTAATGCCAGATAATTGAGGTACGAAAAAAAATTTTTTCGTGTCTCTATACCGTTCACCGTTGACAGTAGCATTCTGACCATCATCGTTTTTGAAGAAATAAGGACCAATGACTCCGCCGGCCCATAAAGCGCATCAAAAAAAAAATTCTGTGCATGTAATGGTGTTTCGACAAAAACTTGTGCATTATCTTATTTACGTATCCATTCAACCAAAAATGAGCTTCATCGGTGATCAAAATTTTGTATGAAAAATCAATATCAATATCAATTTTCACTTCAGCCCATGGCCATGGCCGAATTGACGGTGCAAACGATGGTCGTTTAGCTTTAATTCCTACAGAAGTTGAATCTTAAAAACTTTTGAATCAAGATTCTTTCGCAAATCTTCCAGAAAGTGGATGTACACAACCCCATTTTTTGAGAACGGTGACGAACTGATTAATTTGGGTCTTCTTCAATGCTTTCGTGTACGGCAGCTACAGCTTGTTCAGTGCGCACTGTTCGGCATCTTACGGGATGCACATGATCATTCAGAGTGAACGTCGAGCGAAATCGATCCATAGTTATTCGAATTAGCCGCTCTGGTGGACGATTATCCATAAAATGGACGAAGTGCACGATATGTTCGACGAACAGAACCATTATTTTGGTAAAAAATTCATCAATTTGCTAGCGCTGCTCTGGCGTACGTCTATCCATAATGAAATGCCAAACTAAACTAAACAAAAATCACCTATCATCTGTTAAATCGGTTATCAAATAAAGCAGTACTGCCAAATCAAAGTTGTGAACCTCTAAAAAAAACACCCTTTATATATATATATATATATATATATATATATATATATATATATATATATATATATATATATATATATATATATATATATATATATATATATATATATATATATATATATATATATATATATATATATATATATATATATATATATATATATATATATATATATATATATATATATATCACTTTCGATGGATGGATAATACTGATGAGCCCCAAATAAGGGCGAAACAGACTGTTTATCATTTCCATTGATTGTGATAAACAATTTAATGTTTCTAACATACACCGTCCAAGGTATATGGAGGCATTTCGATGTTTCGTGAACTTGTATAACCAGCTCTGCTAGGAGGTTTGTTTGATTAGTTTCAAATAAATGTCCTAGTTTACCTGATTTTATTGCCACGAACGTGTTTCGATAACACGAAGAATTCTGTTTTATATATATATATATATATATATATATATATATATATATATATATATATATATATATATATATATATATATAATGCGTTCAAATTCTTTCATGAAATTGATGATCAATCAACTCCTAAGAGTTTCCTGAAATTCGACGAAATGGACTTCCCATTCATCCTTCGAGGGAGAATGTTAGAAATTATTCACACGCGAGTCTGTTTCGCTCTTCAACAAGTTCATCAGTAATGTCCCGTATATCGACCGAGTGAACAACGACATCGAATCCACATAACCACCTCATAGTTTCTAAGAAGAGCATTCATGACATATGAACAAATCATAGCGCCATTAATCGTAAACCGATTTCTTACTTCAGGCCAAACGTTCGAACACTCATGTCACTACTGATGAGCTGTTTTAAAGGAGTTATTTGCTGGTTTCAAATATTTTTTCTCTCCGACGCATTTTTTATGTAAAAATTCAATGCTTTTCACAGGTATTCAAGGTTTGTGTATCTCATCAGCCCCTCCAAATTGAATTAGAGAGTTGAAAATTTGTGTGTAAAAAAGGAAGTAAAAATTCGACCCTCGTGACGCTTCTGATTATGTGTTTTCTTTCCTGAAGTGTTCTGAATAAAAACTCGATGAAAATAAATGCTGTTGCTTACTTTCCATAGGAAATATTTGCAATAAGCTTTGCTGCTCACGCGTCTTTTCAAAAGTTATTGAATGAGTATCCAATCACATACAATGAATATTTTCAAGGTTTTCAACAAACATATTCGGTGTTAAAATATCAAGAACAATCAAATACTTAAAATACTGAAGTTGAAAGAAATTGAAGAATAAACATAAGTTCTTGATTTCATTTTTTGTCTTGTTTCAATATTGAAATTTTGATATTTGATTTCAGGTTGACTTTAACCCACAGAGTCAAAAACAAGTTCAAGAAACGGAAATCTTGCCCAATAGTACTTACAATAGTACGTCTCTGAATAATTCAAAAATTCTCTACCAAATCGAGGCTGCAGAAGCGTTTGATATTCCATTCGTGGAGTATGTTCCTGTAAGTATATTCATGATATAAGTGGTAATAGATGAAAATGTATTATGTTTACAAGAAGATCTACTCCAGAAAATTTATGAAAACCTCTTAATCGTTCATAATGTCAGTTTTTAATTAATAAACGTTATTTATAAACAGATTTTTGCAGGCAAACCTATACTACTGCATTTGCAATAAATAATACCTTAATTTTAATATAGGTATATTTCAAGTGGTAAGTAGATGAGTGCAATTACTAATATCAATATTCCTGTTTATAAACGGCAACCATCTAATTGGAATCAGAAAAAGGCAAGCAACCTAGCTGTAGCATATTGTGTACCTATATTATATGCTCTCCTTGGGAGTTAAGTTCGTTCGGCAAGAACGTCAGTGAATTATGAAAAAATAGTTATCAAGTCATGAGAAATATACTTGTCGACCATGGTCAGTTTCATACATTACATAAAGTGAACAAGGAAAATTCTTTAATAATTTAAAAAATTATCATACAACTTTCCAAGGGAGCTGGTTATACGTATTCAAAAATCTGCATTCAAAATCGAACGCTGAATAATAGAAATCTGCATACAGCTGTTTCGATCTTAATAGATCTCATCAGTGCAGCTTATTTGACTCGGAGTGAATTAACAAATTTCTGATTGTTCTCCAATACAAATCGTGGTCGGTAACAATGTCTGGATAACAACCCAGAGCGCCCTCCCACAAAGATATTGGGAACCAACAATTCACCGCTTAGATCGAAAATGCAGAAGTTCGTCGCGTAAACACGTACTTCCTGACATGAAAATATCTACTCTACATCAGTGGTGTATATGATTCGAAGGCACACTAACATAGTCATTTGAAACCTTTGGATATCATTTCATCATTCACGGCCTGTAAATGTCCACTGTTGGATAAAGGCCTCTCCTTCTGTTTTCCATGCACCCCTGTCTTTCGCCAGCTGGGACCAGTGTCGTCCCACGTGTCGTTTAATGTCATCAAGCCATTGTTTTTGGGGTCTTCCCCTGCTCCGGTTGGTTCCTCTTGGTCTCTATTGAACGAGTCTTGCAGTCCTGTCTAGCAACATGTCCAACCCATTGCCATTTCATGCGTGCGATGCGCTCGATAATATCTGTTATCCTGGTGCTGTCTCTGATGTCTTCATTTCTTATTTTTTGTCTAAGAGTTACTCCCAACATTATTCTCTCCATAGCTCTTTGCGGTTTTCTTAATCTGTCGGCGCTTTTCTCTGTCATAGTCGCAGTCCGTAAGTAGCCACGGGCAAGACACAGGCATCGTACACGTTTCTTTTTAGACACATTGGAATGGTTTGGTCTTTGAAGATGTAGTTTAAGCGACCAAAAGCACACTAGGATAGTCCAATTTTTCTCGTTATCTGCGTGGTCTGATTTTCTTTTCCAAGTTTTAGTGAGTGTCCAAGGTAGACATATTGGTCGACGTTTTCGATTATCTGATTGTCAATTATTATCTGCATATTAGCTTGGGTCATAATTTTTGTTTACCTTTGGATATACTCACGAGTACTTATATCCAAAGCGAATACTGCGAATTTCTGCATTTTCGATCTGAGCCATGAATTGTCGGTTTCTAATATCTTTGGTGGGAGGGCGCTCTGGGTTGTTATCCAGACATTGTTACCAACCACGATTTGTATTGGGAAACAATTTGAAAGTTGTTAATTCACTCCGAGTCAAATAAGCTGCACTGATGAGATCTAATAAGATCGAAATAGCTGTATGCAGATTTTGAGTCAGGGTGACTTGACAATTTCTATAATTCACCGTTCGATTGTCAATGCAGATTTTTCGTTACGGAATACGTATAACCAGCTCCCTTGGAAAGTTGTTTGATAATTTTTTAAGTCATTAAAGAATTTTCCTTGTTCAATTTATGTAATGTTAAAAATAATTACTTTGTAATTTTAATTAATTATAGATATGTACATTTTTTTTACGGCACCCTATCGGTGTTTGTTCAGAAACATATTTTTTCCGCAAACGTCAAAAAATTACGACTTTTTCAACCTGTTCTTAATGTTGAAGTTTGATTTCACAGACGTCATTTTGTTTTTACTTTTTTCTCCGGCCGTGAGCGTAAAAAAGATACACTTTTTTGTACGCTCACGGCAATTTCAAGAACGTCGGACGGCGTACAATTGGGTTCCAAATCCGACATAATGTAATCTGTAAGCAAAATTTTATATATTTGAATATATAAAATTTATATAATTTAATAAATAAATCTTAATACTCGGGTACTTACCAAAAACGCACAGTCCTACAATGCGTAGATAAGTGACTTTAAATGTTTCTGACAATTATTTTGTTGAATTGTCAAATTTGTGTTGCCTTGACACCTACAAAACCAGTAAGCAAAGCAATCTAGTTTTACGTTTTTTTACATCTACTCCTTTTTAAAAATATCATCTTAATTCTATCGTTTGAACACCGTTTGCGGAAAAAATCGCATGTTTCATTCGGAGAAAAGCACTTTTTGTGGCTCGACTAAAATTGTCATTTAGACTCGCCAAAAAAGTATCACTTTTACACCTAATAAAACAATATACTATTATTAGATAAAATATAATTTTTATCCGGTAAGCAGATGAGTGAAGGTCGACCTTACTTGGGATCTTAGACTATATGGTTTATCTATTTTGTTTTGTTTCTGTTCATTATAATTTATCATGTAGGTAATAACGACGGATTCCTTTAATTATTTTTTTATTGTCCAATAAAGCGACAACCTCAATGAATATTGTTGCGTTAACCAGAAGAAGTTTTCATATATTTATCAAAATATAGAAGTTCATATTTTTCAGACGATGAACGATTAAATATTCTGGTCAACTTTTCTGAGCTATCATCGAAAGTTATTTTCATAGAGCAATGGTGTTGAATATTTTATTAATAGGATATTTGTTCATTATTTTCGATATGGAGAATAAGGTAATTGGTTCATTAGCATAATTGATCGTAGATTTAATGTTATGAGTACCTACGTGCGTCCATCATTTTGTTGATGAGCGTAAGTTGCGAGAAGTTTAGTTAAGAGTATTTCTTCAATATGTTAATTTCTGCAGGATTGTATCTGATTTTACGGTAGATTTTATATTTCTAACTATTTGTGTTGCTGAGTGTGAATCGCGAGAAGTAAGTTGTATATTTTAAAACTATGTGTATCCATCGTTCTCATGATAAGCGTATTAATGACGCGAGAAGTTTAGATAGAGGTAATTCTTCAATCGGCTAATTCTTTAAGAAATGTATGTTCATTTAGCAAAGGTTTCATATATTTTTAATTGTGTGTTTTCATCATTCTCTAAAGGAGCATAAGTTTCGAGAATTTTAGTAAAGAGTAATTCCTTATTCTGCTAAAATCACAATTTCAAGAATCTTTCTGTTTTTCAATTCCAGCTTTCGGCTAATAAATGTTTGTACCTTCTGAACAACATTAGTTATTTCTCTATTCGCCCATTGCATCTACTTGATTGATTGTTATATTGTACGGATTACTTCAAAATTATACTGTTTTTATAACGAACATCACTACAATTATAAATTTTCAGCGATTTTAATAAAGTGTTCGGGCATTTTATTTTTCGTTCTCTTTTTATATAGTCAAAGGAAATATCACTCTGATGTTTATATTTTTTTTCAGACATATCTATACAGTTCAGCAATGGTACTAGCAGCAATATCAGTATTTTTAAGAATGGGATTTCTATTGAAATTAAGCCTAATGGTTGTATCTTTGGTAGCACATATCGTTATTTATAGTTATTTGGACTTTTTCCAAGTTTATCATGATGCTGTTTTTGATGAGTAAGTATGATCAATTAATTCAATTTATATATATATATATATATATATATATATATATATATATATATATATATATATATATATATATATATAATCTCTTGATAATTATTAGCAATAACAGGCTTGTTGAATCTTAAAAAACTCGATTTTATTAAAAAGTTGACGTTTCGCCACGACATGACGTTTTTTAATAAAATCGAGTTTTTTAAGATTCAACAATCCTGTTATTGCTAATAATTATCAAGAGATTAGAAATAGTTCACAGGCAACAACAATTCGAATAAATAATTATATATATATATATTATATATTATATTATTTTTTATATATATATATATATATATATATATATATATATATATATATATATGTATGTATGTATGTATGTATGTATGTATGTATGTATGTACATATACAGGCCGTTTTTTTAGCTGATCCCACTATTGCTATCTCGGAAACGGAAGACACCTACAAGGTTTGTTAAATTAGATAAAAGTTTCCTATTTTGAGGAGCAATAATGAGCTCTTTTCAGATCTTAAATATCAATGGTTGTTTTTGAGATATTATTATTATATTATATAGTGGGGTTCTTACGGCCTCTGCCGCATCCCACATTTCGACCGCCATTTATCTTTATTTCTCCATTCAATTTCTCATACTCTTTTTAATTCCGTCACTCCATGATATCTTAGGTCTTCCTCGTTTACTTCAGTTTTGTGGTGTATATTTAATTGCTCTTTTTGACCATCTCTCGTCACTCATTTTCTGTACACGCCCATACCATACGAGATGTCTAGTTTCTATTCGTTCTGAACTTGTAAACACTCATTCTGTTCTTCTTCATATATCTTCATTTCGAACGTGTTGTAGTCTTGATAATCGGCAAGGTCATCTTAAAGAGTTCATTTCCACAATGTCTATCTTTTCCTTATCGTTCTTCGATATTTGCCAGCATTCTGAGCTATATGTTAGGATAGGCTCCATCATCGCTTCATATATTTTAACTTTTGTGTTAATTCTCATATTTTTAGACCATAACAGAGAATTTATTACTTGAGTTTCTTTACTTCCTTGTTGAACTTTATTTTGAATATCTTCTCTTGGCGTATCTTCTGTGGTTAACATGGTTCCTAGGTATTTAAAACAACTAGTTCTTTTTGTAGTTCAGTGTCGTCTACTTCACCTTGTACTCCTACTTTCATTTACTTTCATATACTTTGTCGTGTTTATCGTTAGTCCCCAGTTTTCGTATTGTTTTTTTAAATTCCTAAGCATGTAGTCTGCGTCATTTTCATCACAAGCGATAATTACTTGATTCCGCGAAGTAGAGGCTTGTCAAACACTGGTCATCTACCTCTATCCCCATATATCCGGTTTTCTTTATCCAGTCACATAGAGCTTCCTGAATATTTGAGATATTGGCCAAAAACTAAAATAGTAGCATTTCATTTTTTGGCTCTACCGCATCCATTTCGAATGATATAAGAATAAGTCAGGGGAACTTTCAATGATGATTCATATTTGTTATAATCTGATATGAACCAATTTTCAATCCTACGTTTCGTTGATTAGATTCCATCATCAACTTTATTTTTTGAATATGGGCCTCTAGATTTTTTCATCAATTTTAGTAGTTACTATTGTAACAAATTCAGCTATTAATTACAATATATGTATTTCTCGATGTTTTTCTCATGATCATGATATAGTTTAACAATTCCCGGTCACAGCTACTTCAAAAAAGTACCAATATTTTTTGGGTCCAAAACTCAAAATGCTGAATTTGTTACAACACTAAATAGCTACTAAAATTGATGAAAAAACTAGAGACCCATATTTAAAAAAATTATAATATATGATGGAATCTAATGAACGAAACGACGCATTGAATATTGACTCATATCAGATTTTAACAAATATGAAACATTTTTGAAAGTTATGCTGACTTTTTCTCATATCATTAGAAATGGAGGCGTTAGATCTAAACAACGAAATATATACCTAAGATCTGAAAAAAGCATATTATTGCTCCCCAAAATAGGAAACCTCTGTCCTATTTAAGCAACCTTATAGGTCTCTCCGTTTATATATATATATATATATATATATATATATATATATATATATATATATATATATATATATATATATATATATATATATTATATATATATATATATATATATATATATATATATCTATATATATATATATATATATATATATATATATATATATATATATATATATATATACGAGGTATGGCAATTTGAAACCCGGAATCGGCCGATATCTCCCGAACTAAACACACCAGCCGGCGCGTTCTGGTCTCGTTCGAAGAGACTCTTCAGTAGTACCAGTTAAATTTTGAACGCGGTATTACGTTTAGTTTGTGTTTCCCGCGTGTTTTTGTAAAGCAAGGTTTTTTCTATACGTCGCGAAAATGAGAGACCTAATTAAGAGGCAACGCGCGGTTTATCGAATTTTTGGTTAAAACAAACGAAACCTCCGCGGAAATCTTTTCGTAAACATAAAGACGTGTATGGAGATGATTCTCTGTCGAAAACTGCCGAGTTCGAGTGGGCAAAGCGGTTCAGGGAGGGACGTGTTTCGATAGAGGACGATCCGAGGCCGGGCGAAGCCGTCATCTCTCGTACCCCCACCACTGTCGATCGTATCCGCACGTTGGTAACATCCGACCGTCGGTTCACACTACGCGAGTTGTCCTAAAAGTTACACATCCATTAGGAAACCAGTAGGCGGTGTTTACACTAGGCGCAAGCCATGAGAAAGATGTTGTGCAAAGATGGTGCCGAAAATGCTCACGTTGGACCAAAAACCACCTTCGAATGTCCATCTGCAGTGACCTTTTAGAGAAAATTGAGACAGATGGGAGGGACTGGATGAGTACTGTGGTAACCGGAGATGAATCTTGGATATTCGAGTACGATCCCGAAACGCGTAGACAGAGTCAGCAGTGGGTGGAACGCGGGGGGGAGCGCCCGAAGAAAGCCAGGATGTCCAAATCGAAAATGAAGTCCATGCTCGTAATTTTCTTTGATATCAAAGGCGTAATTCATCGGGAATACGTTCCAGAGGGACAAACAGTGACCGGACTGTACTACCAAGGTGTCCTTGAGCGGCTGAGGGCCCGTATTTTCCGCGTGAGGCCCGAACTCGCGGAGAATGGTTGGCTCTTGCATCATGACAATGCACCTGCACATTCGTCGATACGAATTCGCGAGTTTTTAGCCAAAAAAAGCATCGCAACGTTGCCGCACCCCCCCTACAGCCCCGACCTCGCTCCCTGCGACTTCTTCCTATTCCCAAAGATGAAGCAGTACCTGAAGGGGACCCACCACGGCGGTGTACAGGAGGCGAAAGAAGCTGCGACGGTGGCGCTGAACACCCTAACTGAAGACGACTACCGTGGGTGCTTCGAGGCGTGGGAGCGGAGGTGGAAGCGGTGCGTGGAACTCCAAGGAGACTACTGTGAAGGATTATGATCGAAATTTCGCCGAAAATTAATTTAGCTGCCCCTCGGAGCTCGATTCCGGGTTTCAAATTGCCATACCTCGTATATATTATGTATATATATTATGTATATATATATATATATATATATATATATATATATATATATATATATATATATATATATATATATATATATATATATATACATATATAATATATATATATATATATATATATATATATATAACTGTTTTGGATTTTAAATTAATTCTTACATTATAACTGTGTGAATTACGTTACTGGGTTGGAACCCATTTTGAAAATTACTTTTTTAATTTCCTTCGAAAAGTTTTAATTTCTACTGACACAGATATCTCACCTGTGCTAATTAAATAATAATAAACGATATATAATAAATGATCTACCTTGAATAGTTTTACGTTATTTGTTATAGATTTCCCCATTTGCCTTTTGAGTTCAAAAGTGCATTAGTTCTAACACTTATCGTTCTACTATTTCATATTTTGGACAGACAACTTGAGTTCACAGCTAGGACCGATTACCTCTGGAAAGCAAAACTGAAAGTTGAACAAGATGAAGTAGAAACCATGAGAGGCATAAATAAAGTAAGACGTGAGCTTCTATTTTACAATATTAAGCATTACAAATAAGCCCATCAGTATTCACTTTTCAGTTCTTAAAATCAAAAACATATAAATGTAACATCAGTTTCCTCAATTCAACAAAAATATATAAGGCGATGAAATATTCAACAAGTAGAAAGTGGAGGGAAACAATATTTATGTTGGTTGTTATTGCCTTTCCGGAGAAAATCTTGTTCCGTAAATGAGAATTTATCACACTCCCTAATAAACGCTACGTAGGCGTAGAAATTTATTCCTGAACTTTCAAAGATACTGAGTATTCAACTTATGAACACCAATGCAGCGAACATATATCTTATAAAAAGTGGCAACCTGAGATTTTCTGAAAGTCGGATATACGACTATTTGTGCATTGCTATCTTACTTATTAAAAAATTAAAAATTGAAGCTTCCATATATTTGACTAATCCTTTGAAAATATTTATCATGTGATTCAATAAGATCAGAGTTCTTCTCAATTATTATAGTTCGAAAATGAATTTTTGTATAACTGATTCGTTTCAATTTTTTGATACCTACTCATGAAAAAAATCTGCTATTTGAACCTGAAAGAAGTAAATGTACAATGAAAAATCCTTCTTCTGTCCTGAGCATTATTTTATTTTCATGAAATTGAACCAGTCCCAAACATTCTCATCTGCATGACCACATTATTATTGTTAGAGATCAAACAGTGTCACAAGTTTCATAAAATCATAGGTTTATCATTCTACTTACCATGACCTAAAAAAAGTTAAGTTTTTATTTAAAATTTGATAATAATGTTGTTAAGAATAAAGCTCGACATTTATTCCATCCACGATATTCATTGAATTACGGTAGCCTACACCGAAACTAATCAAATGACTAAATTTGTTTAGGACAGTGTAACTTGAATATCTGTTCTCATATTTTCCGGCCATTAGGCTTGATAAATGCGTATCCAAAAATTATATAAAAGCAAACATCATAACAAAATGACTAGTATAAATTGAAAATAATTTTAGGTGGGAATACCGCCCACAAGAAACACATAAAATTGATTATATAACTCATGTATGAATAAGCCAATAGAATCTTTGAATTTTGCATAGCTACTTTGTATTGATAGTTGAATATACCCTTGACGACGTGATATAATCGTTTTGATGTTTCGCCCCATTTCAAAAAGTGAATGTTTTCATATTGACGATGTTTCGACGTTTGTCAAAAAAAAATTATATTTTTTATTCGTTATATAGTCGTAACGAATACCAACCCGAGCAAACGAAAATAATCGTCATATTGACCTCGTCACGCGACGTATTTCCTTAAAACATCACTCGATCTGCGCTCTCGTGATGTTTCACAAAATACGTCTCGTGACTCGGAAGTATAATCTATGCTCTTGTGATATTATAACTGAATATTTCTCCTTGACTTCCTATTGTTTGAATCAATGAAACCTTGTTTTCAATGTCGATAAAACCCGAAAAGTTGGAATATATTCCTCAAATATATTTTTGTTTTCGTCGAACGTTGAACAAAAATTCCGTTTTCCTAAAAGCCATTTCATGAAAAATATGTATTTTACTAGTATTTCTACATGGGTAGAGTTATATGATATAATACATCTTCAGAATAATCAAAACTTTCTAAATGTTGAGGTAAATACATTCTAAAAGATGCTCTAAAAGAAGCTCCAAAGGAAACATCTTACTCAAATTATCTAGTTGCAAATAGAAAATAATCAATTTTATGAAAAAACATGGCGCACTGTAAGCACTGATCTCATTGCTCTGCTCTCAGATATTATTGGAAAACATTCTCCCAGCTCATGTGGCTGAGCATTTCTTGGCCCAAAGGGACACTCTAGATCTCTACCATGAAAGGTACTCATGCATAGCTGTCATGTTTGCCTCTATTCCCAACTACAAAGAATTTTATGATGAAAGCGATGTAAATAAACAAGGATTAGAATGCCTGAGGTTGTTAAATGAAATCATCTGCGAATTTGACAAGGTAAAAGCTTTATGTAAATTATACATGATTTTTAACTTTATAAATAAAATTTTTTTTCACTATGGTACTGCTAAATATGTATTATTTTAGCTCTTGTTGAAGCCAAAATTCAGTTGCATAGAAAAGATAAAAACCATTGGAAGTACTTACATGTTAGCTTCTGGACTCAATCCAGGAAAAGAAGACGATATAAAGGTTTGCCAATTCTTTCATCAAGCTGAAATTTCAGAAAAATGCTCGATTCGTGAAAGTCTCTTATTTATAGTCTTTTGCAGGGGGGCACAAGAAAAGAAGAACATATAATAATATCTCTAGTTGATTTCGCAGTAGCTCTGATGACCAGTTTGGATCAAATTAACCGAGATGCGTTCCAAAGATTTAAACTGAGAGTCGGTAAGTTAAAATATATTATTAAAATTAATTTTTAAATTATTAGGTTTATTAAATTTGTCGAATTATTTCAAAAAATACATGCTTAAACTTCTCATACCTACTATATAATACATAAGTAGATACTATAAATAAATATAGTTTAGTTATACAAAACCTAATCATGATATATAAAAAATTTGTTATAGTTAACTGATAACTTTGTTGTAATCATCATTCAAATATAGTAACACAACCAATTATATTTGGCCGCTTTTCCAAGCTTATTTCCTAATGAACACTTTCCGCAATGCATTGGAATTCAAACTTTTCTTCATAGACATATTTGAATATTGTAAACTATTGAATTTTTCATCGACAGCTTTGTCCATATTTGTACACAGTTGATCGTGCAATAAGGGACATATTATCAAATTTATTTATCAATGACTTTTTAGGCCTAAATCACGGGCAAGTAATAGCCGGAGTAGTAGGAGCCCAAAAGCCACAGTACGACATTTGGGGTAACACAGTGAATGTAGCATCTCGAATGGATTCTTGTGGAATAATGGGAAGAATTCAGGTAATTTCACACGGAATATCTAATTTGACATTTATTCACGAAATTATTTAAAATATCATGGTGAAATCCTTCTGGCATATTTTCACTATCTGTTTCTTTTTAATTTTACATAAACATTACATTCTCAACTAATGAAAATTTTTGTAAAATGTGTAGAGGGCGAAAATAATTATTGTTTTGATAGACGTGAACTGCTAAACTTTTCAACTTATACATATATAAGTATATATATATATATATATATATATATATATATATATATATATATATATATATATATATATATATATATATATATATATATATATATATATATATATATATATATATATATATATATATATATATATATATATATATATATTTATATATATATGTTTTATATCTTTATATATATATATATATTTATTATCTATATCAATATATATATATATATATATATATATATATATATATATATATATATATATATTATATATACAAGAGTGGATCCAGGCAATCATTTTGAGGGGGGCCATGAGTTTGGAGATGTATTTGTAACGTAAAAAAATTGCAACTTCTCTTTTTTTAAGTAAACTGTAAATTATCCATAACAACTGTGTAAATGAATTTTTTATATAAAATAAAATAATTTATTAACTTTATTTAACAACATTACATGTTGAATAAAATGCTCAGTATAATTAATGAAAGTAATAGTAATGATCACTATAAATATTTCAATTGTAAATGATAATTTGATCACATTTGCGTAATTGTAAATTGACTATGAGAGTGAGATTGACGATGGGATGATGTGCTTAATTTAAGGTTAAATTGGGTATGCAGATGGATTCAAAATTAAGATTTTAATTTTTTTTCAAATTTAAAAACCATTTAAAATCGCAGACTAGATTAAGTATTTGAAGCATGATAAATGATCATATACCTAATACAAATTCCAAGAATATTATTCCACGTCAAAAGTAAGTAAAATTGATTGCAATCGATGTCTTTTGATTTGGCTCACTTAAAGGAATTTTTCTGCAGTTTTTGCGAATTTCGAGTATTTTACTGTTCTTTACATTTTCTCTTCTTCTCCTTTGAGTTTTCTGTGAATCTAAGCACAGATATTTTACATCGAATATGGTTTTGTGAAAGTTCCAAAACGTTTTTACGCGTTCTAGTACCTACCAAAAAATGAGCGAAAATTATAGGGTAAAAAGTTGAAAAACAACTTGTCTCTTGGTTACGTTGCCTTAATAATTGGACCATCTGAATCAATCCCATAAATATCCGAGACCGAATCTGTCAATTTTCGATCTTATAAAACCTTGTAGGATTACAGTTATTTGAAATGCCGGAAAATATACTTATACCTAGGTATGCAAATAGTAAATGGGTAAAAATTGGAATTTGCGGTACTCACCATAGAACTCAGGCACCTATCAACATTTTTCGATACTCAAATGCAAGATTTTGCTTTATATAACTCCAATTTTACTATAGATTTCCATTTAAAAAAATCAAAATTTGCATAAGATTCAACGACAACGCCATAATTTAATCCAATTAGTAACGTGACAGCTTTGAGAAATATTTTCAGAATTTAGCATACCTGAAGACTTATTATAGCGTCTATTATGATACCGGAAGGAAAACTTTTATTTTGACTGCTGAAACATGTATATAGGTGCCCGAGAACCAAAGTTATACTGTCAGCCGTACAATAGGTATGAACATATCGTAAGCTCCAATTTTTCCCCATTCCTCATTTGCATATAGATATATATATATATATATATATATATATATATATATATATATATATATATATATATATATATATATATATATATATATATATATATATATATATATATATATATATATAAATTTTATAGGGGGTCATTAGTCTAAGATGTATTTGTAGGGTAAAAATTGCACTTTCTGTTTTTTAGAAAGTAAACTGTATGATTATCCATAATTCAGCCAAACAACAAAATGGTGTAATTAATTCTTTTTATATCAAATAAAATAATTTATTAATTTTATTTAAAAATATTACATGTTAAATAAAACCCTCAATATAATTAATAAAAGTACTAGTAAGCAATAAACACTATAAATATTTGAATTGTAAACGATAATTTGATCACATTTTCTTTTACATTTGCGTAATTGCAATATGATTGACTATGAGAGTGAGTAGTAGATTAACGATGAGATGATAATCTTAATTCAAAGTTAAATTGGCTATGCATGTGGGGCCAAATTTAAATTTGAAATTTTTTTTCAAATTTGAAATCCATTTAAAATCGCAAACTAGACTAAGTATTTGAAGCTTGAAAAATGATCATTCAATAAAAATTTCAAGAATAATAACTAGGTTATTCCACGTCAAATGTAAAAGCGATTGCAATCGATATCTTTTGATTTGGCTCACTTGAAGTAATTTTTTTGCCATTTTTGCGAATTTCGAAGGGTATTTCACGGTTTTTTACATTTTCTTACTTCTTCTTTGAGTCTTCTACGAATCTAAGCATATATTTGGATCCTCGAAATATTTTACATTAATTATTATGTAGTTGATGGAATCCGTCGTTACTACGTGATAATTTAACATGATGAACAAAACTAAATTTGAATTTACTGCGTTTATTATCACAAAATATTTTGAAAAATATAACACTGCGATTGCAATTTCGGTCACTAGACCATCATCGGGCAGATTGAGTTAAGAACTGAATACAGAATTATAGATTTGCGCTTACGGGTAGGAAAGAATTATTGCAGGTACCTAAATAGATAAGAGGAACATATTTCAAGAAGGGCTAATCGAGTGAATTTCCAAAATTGATACAATACAATGTTCTTAGAAAGGTCGTTATTGTTTGAATACACTAAATATAGGAGAATATATCAGGTCAATCTGGTCGTTCAGCAAGGTATCTTTTGCATTATGATTGAGTTTAAAAATTTCTAATGATTCTAAGTAAGTAAGTTTCGTTCCTTTCGGTAATCTGTGCATGATTTTAAAATTATCTATTTGTAGAAATGGGTGGTGGTTTTCACGGCAATGATTTGAAAACGTTGAATCGGTTTTATTTTTCAAAAAAGATTGTTGTTGTTCTTTAAATCTTGTCTTGAACGATCGACCAGTCTGACCTATATATACTCCTTTACATACAGGACAAATCAACTTATAAACTCCTGAACTTTCAAATTTTGAAGTGATATCTTTGGCATTGAATAAAAATCCTGAGAGTTTTGTCTTAGGTTTGAAAGCAATTTTAATATTACATTTAGGTATGACATTAGCAACTTTTTTTGTTAGAGGACCAAAATATGTTAAAGATGTGAATTTTTCCGATTTTTCTACTTTTAATTGAGGATATATGCTGTTGTACGCTAGTTGACTACGTTTCTTGTTTATCATTTTATCTATCAAACTTGTATGAAAACCATTATTTGAAGCAATTATTTTTATAGTCGAAATTTCTTTTGCTACATTTTTTACGGATAATGGAATTGAAAACGCTCTGTGGATCATTGAATTAAAAGCTGAATGTCTATGGGAAAGAGGATGATTTGAATCCGACGGAATACATATATCCGTGAAAGTTGGTTTTCTATATATATCGAAACTCAAAGTATTATTATTATGAAAGATAGTTAAATCCAAGAAGTTTATCTGTCGATCCAATTCTTTTTCAATTTTGAACTTTATATTTGGGTGAATGCTATTAATATAATTTTATATATATATTAGATCAGTTTATCGCAGCGCCAATCGACCCCTTTTTTTGCGACATCCTGCCCCGATGTATCTTCAAAACTTGTAACAGTCCAATCAAACCCATGCATCCACCAATTAAGAAATAGTTACATGCAGCAAAAACATATAAAAATTTCCCCAGAGAAGTAAATTTCCTCACAAATAATAGTGGAGAACTCCTAACCAACGAAATGGAGATTCTAAATACCTGGAAGAATTACTTCTGTGAACTGCTCAATGATGAGGAGGAAAATACAAATACGTCATCAACAAATATACCCACGGCCGAGATAGAAATACAGCCACCGTCGTACGAAGAAACAGTGAAGGCAATAAAGAAATTTAAAAATAACAAAGCTCCAGGTAGAGACGGCATACCCACCGAATGCAAAAAATTTGGCGGAGAATCACTCCATAAGGCCATACATAAGCTTATACAAACCATCTGGAGGACAGAGGCCCTACCTGGTAGGTGGAAGGGAGGCTAAATCGTCCCTATACATGAAAAAGAAGAGAAAAATAAATGCACAAATTATCGTGGAGTAACTCTTCTGAATACATGCTATAAGATACTATCCAATATCCTGCTGAAGAGAATTAAAGCATATACCGAAGAGATTGTTGGGGACTACCAATGTGGTTTTCGATCAAATAGGTCCAACGTAGATCAGATTTTTACCATTAGACAAATAATGGAGAAATGCGTGGAATTCGACAGAGAAATCCACCAAATGTTTATTGATTTCAGACAGGCATTTGACAGAGTATGTAGATCAAAGTTGTGGCAAGCAATGCAAGAGCTGGGATTCCCAAAAAACTTATATCAATGACAAAAGTATGTATGGATGATACGCGATGCAAAGTGAGAGTGGGACAGAGTCTATCCGACTCCTTCAGTATCAATAATGGTCTCAAACAAGGTGACCTCTCACCTCAACTCTTTATCATAGGATTGGAATATGTAATTAGGAACTCCAATATCAAGAAGCCAACTGCGATCTTCCATCAAGAGGGACCCAGCCTGCTTCTTGCTTTTGCAGGCGATGTCGATGTGATTAGCAATAGCAGAATAAATCTCAAAGACTCCTTCAAAAACTTCGAAAAGGAAGCAGAAAGGATAGGCCTCAAAATAAACGAACACAAGACCAAGTATATGTACCTCAGTAGAAATAATCGGCATCGAGATAGAGTATACGACCAAACTTCTCCATCGGAAACTACAATTTTCAGCGAACAAGACAATTCAAATATCTGGGCACAAGTATCGGTGAAAACAACGACTTCACAGAAGAGATAAATAACAGGATACAGGCGGCAAACAGATGCCTTTTTGATCTTCAAAACCTAATCAAATCTAGAATACTTACCAGGAAAACTAAGCTGAACATATACAAAACAATTATAAGACCTGTCGTAATATATGGATGTGAGACCTGGACACTAACGGTTACAAGCGAAGAACGACTTAAGGTCTTTGAAAAGAAAGTGCTAAGAAAAATAGTCGGCCCAACTAGAGACGAAAATACAGGGCAATACAGAATAAAATCCAACCAAGAACTCAAAGAACTCCACACGGATACCAGTATAATAAATGAAATAAAGGCCAGGAGACTACAGTGGGCAGAACACGTTAAAAGAATGCCAGATGATAGAATAGCAAAACTGGTGTGGAAAGAGGTTCCAAAAGGAAAACATCCATTAGGTCGCCCCTGCCTCAGATGGAGAGACAATATTCAAAAAGACCTAGAAGTCATGAAAATCGAAGATGGCCCCTATCGGATGCTTGATAGAAAAGGATGGAGACGTGTGGCCGAGTCGGCAAAACCCCACCCAGGGTTGTGAAGCCACAGATGATGATGATTATAAGCCTTACTTCCAGGTCGATCTGTTTCAACCATATTTAGAATATTTTGTTCCTCATTAACATTTCTTTTTTCATGATTCTCATTAAGTTTCACTGAAGGGAAGTGACCATGCTGCCTCATGTAATTAAATACGTGGGCGAATTCTCCTTTTGCGGCATGTCCGCCACCATAGCAAAAAACCATAGACGTAAAACATATCCGCATATTCCTGGTTCGAAAATGTATGAGGAATTTTCCACTCGACAGTTAGAATTAAAATATTAAAAAATAAAAAAAACAATTAGATGAAAATAGTTCACATTGAGCAGCGTCAAACTCAACAATAACAATACAAGCTATAATAATAATAATAATAATAATAATAAGGACTTTATTGATTATGAGAGGCGAAGTCTAGCAAAGCTATTCTACTCAACCTCGAACTACAAAAAAAAATATAATCAATGAAACAAAGTAACAAAATAAAAAAAATAAAACAATATATATAAAAAAAAGAAAAAGAAGAAAATTATCTATATAAAATAAAATGAAAATAAATAATCGATGGAACAAAACAACTCAATGTGAAATGAAATACAGACAAATAAAAAACCAGACACGAAATAAAAAACTGAAATAAATCGTAAATTATTAGGAGTAAATGAGAATGCAAACAATGAATATAAATTGACAATAACAAACTAAAGATTATTCATTAGGTAGCCCTTAAAAAAAACAGCTATTTGTGCAGATAGAAGTTCTTCTTGAAACTATGTAATGAAAGTTTTTTAATATTCCTGGGTATCTTATTATATACAGCTATAGAATTAAATGAGAAAGATCTTTCAAAGATAGTTAGGCGAAACCTAGGGAGGTGAAGAGTATCCCCATGTCTAATATTAACAGCATGAGAATTACCTCTGAAACTCAATCTACAATGAAGATAAGAAGGCATCCCAGATGATAGAATTCGGTGGACTAAAGAACTCATATGAAAAAAGAAAACCTGGTTCATTCTCAGCCACCGTAGTTGATCAATCTTAGTCGAAATCCTCTCATATTTGCGTACTCTGAATACAAATCGACAACATGAATTCTGAATGCGCTGTAGTCTATTCCTCGAAAGTTGATCCAGACAAGGATAGATAAGGACCAGACCATAATGCAGAATCGGCAAAATTAGCGTTTCTACAAGTTTTTTACGCATCTTAAAATTCAATATGCTAACATTCATATACAGAGTCGTAAGAGACATGTAGCATTTTCTTACCAAAAGCAAAATATAATCACGAAAACGTAATTGATCGTCCATAATGATTCCCAAATTCTTAGCAGAAATACTTTGAGAAAGACCCACGCCATCCAGCATAATAGAAACATTCTCATGTACCATCGACCTTTTAGCACTCGAGCTGAATAGAAGTAAAGTGCACTTAGAGGGATTTAGCCTTAGATTGTGTTCCTTCGAGATACAAGCCATGCCTTCCAGATACTGATTTATATATGTAGAAGCCTCTGCAGCCCTCTCCGAAACGAAAAGGAAGTACAACTGGGAATCATCCGCAAATGCATGATACTGACATGATTCAATCCCATGAACAGGTCCGCTGTATACACTAGGTAGAGAATGGGACCTAATATCGACCCCTGGGGCACACCTGACGTAACAGATAGTGCCCCAGAGTAGGAACCATCGATTTTAACAATTTGCTTTCTCCCATTGAGATAGGATTCAAAAAATTTCACAGAGTCAACATCAAAGCCAAAATAACAAAACTTAGTACACAACAACCGATGGTCAATTGTATCAAACGCCTTTGAAAAATATTAATTAATAAAATCATGGCAATAGAAAGGCCCTGATCAAGGAACCCTATGATATCATCAATAATCTTCGAAAGAGCTGTAGTCGTACTACACCCCTTTCTGAAGCCTGATTGCAGAGGAGAAATAATTTTATTCGTACATACGTAGTCGTAAATTTGAGATGTTAAAACTTTTTCTAGAATCTTAGATAACGAAGGAAGAATGCTAACAGGGCGTAAGTCATTGAGAGACTGAGTGTTAGGAAATTTAGCCAAGGGATGTATGATCGCGTACTTCCAACTACTTGGAAAAAAACTATATTCGAAACATGAATTCACAATATGGGTAATGTGCGGAACTATTAATGGACAGCTTCAACATCTTGGCAGAAATTCCATTCGAACCAAGAGCGTTCGATCGGAGTTCCATCACGTGCTTGAATATTTCTTCCGGTTCAACGAGCCGAATATGAAAGCTCAAATTCTCATCAAATCTTTTCGAGCCATAATATTCAGAAGCTGCTCCACAATTATCGTAAGGACTATACACTGACGCAAAATGAGCATTTATATCATGAACATTTCTGAGTGATGAGGGAATATCATGATGCTTCTTATTCCTCAGGCCGAGATTGTTGACAGTTTTCCATAACTGCTTCCCATCATGCACTCTGGACTGATAATCGAGGTAAGCAGCTTTTTCAGAGCGGACAGCAGAAGTAACAATATTTCTTAAATCCTTATAATATAAGAAATCATTAGCGGACCTAGTTCTATTATAACGTGACAATGCACGATTCCTAAGTTTCATCACAGCCCGAACATTATCTGTTAACCAAGGTGCATACAGCTTGCTTATCCTTGATGTTATGAAGGGTGCATGTTTATTAAATAGAGATACAATAAGTTCGCTGAACAAGGATACCTTAGAGTCAATATCCTGAACATAAAAAATATCATCCCAGTGCACACTCTGTAGATCAGAATAAAACTCAGCTGCGTCCAAGTTATTGAAATCTCGATAAGTAATAATACGAGGTTTCATTTTAGGAACCATTAAATTGACAGAGCAATAGATCAGCTGGTGGTCCGATATTGTATTATCTAAAACACCAACCTGAGAGACCATTTCAGGAATATTAGTAAATATTAAATCAATTAAAGATTCGCTAGTACTGGTCAGTCGAGTTGGTTCATTAACCAACTGCTTGAACTCATACGACAGTGCACATTCACTCAGTTCATTACTTTCTAACTGATTTATATTAAAATCGCCTAAAATAAAAATTTTATTGAACTGAGGAGATACATAGGACAAAAGATCTTCAAAAAATTCCATGAATAAAACCTCCGTGTTAGGTACCCCCATAGACTGAGATGGAGTTCTATACATGATTCCCACCACAATAGTCTCCCTATTCAACTGTATATGAACCCACATGTGCTCAACAGGAGCAATACTCTCATAATATAATTACGACAGATATTGATCAGAGCCAGAATGTGTAGGCATTAATCAGAATTGTATTAATTTTGAGCCTCTGATGTAGTTTATTCGAATTGTATCTTATTTCCGTTAGTTGTAATTGAAGTTTCTTTTTTATTTAATACCTGACTTTTAGGTAGGTATACCTACTTGTTAAGTAAGTGACATTTGTTTCAAAAACGGACCAACACATAGGTAAATTCTGTAGAGATCAATATCAATAAAAATACAGAAAAAAGTGCTTCTATAAAATAATTATTCATTAAAAATTAAAAATGCCTCTAAATGTATGTGATTATCAAAAAAACTATCACAAAATGTAATTTAAATATGAAAATTTCATTAATAAAATGATCTACCCAAAAAAACATCATTTCTGTTTGTTTTTGTGGTCTTTTCAGATATGAAAACGAATTTTAAGAAATTAGTTATACAGGGTGTTTTTTTGAGGGTGGAAGTGTTTGTTATTTTGCTTCCAGCCAGACCTGTATTTTCTGCCTGTCAATATGTGACGATTTTCAAAGCAGTATGCCTAAAACTTGGGCCTTCATAAATCAGCCTGTATATTCATATTATATTTATATGTATATATATATATATATATATATATATGGTTGTCTGGTTTCCCGGGTTTGTATCCGCGTATTGGCTTCGTCTTCGTTGAAGTCTGCTCGACGTTTCGGCAAAATCACATTTGCCATCTTCAGGTAGCTCTTCTTGGTCGGAATGAATACACTGAACTGAGTGGAAGTGTTATTTGCGTCCTTATATATCCCTCTCCTTCGTTGCGCTTCGTTGTGATTGGTTGTTCTCGGCGGCTGCGGCTTCGCGTGATTGGTCCTGCTGGTTCTGACTGCTGCTCCTCCTCGTGATTGGCTGCTTGATTGGAACGTGTACGATGTGTTGCATGAGTTCTTAATGCTGGTTTCCAAATAGCCGAGATTCGCTGCGCGTCATTTCGGGTGTTCAAACAACTTCTTGCTTTCTCTATCTCGATCGCCTCTCTGGTGATTCTGGTGTGCAGGCGCTGGCAGTTGGAAATCATTCTGGTGTTGGGGAAGTCGATTTTATGTCCTGTGTCAAGTATATGTGATGTAAGGGACGACGTAAGATCTCGTTGCTGTACTGCATTTTGATGTTCGGCCCTCCTCACACTGATTCGTCGGTTAGTTTGACCAATGTATGTGCCGTCACAATTAGTCTTAAGACTACATCTGATGGGGATCCCGCAGTCAGCAGAGTTCTCCTACCATACATCAAAGGAACCACCGACCGAATAGGACGATTATTGCGCCGGAACAACATCAATACTATATTCACGACGCACAAGAAGATTGGCCAACTTTTGAGGAATCCAAAGGATAGAATTTTATTAGAAGGACAGGGAGTTTACGAGATACCATGCAAAAATTGTGACGGCACATACATTGGTCAAACTAACCGACGAATCAGTGTGAGGAGGGCCGAACATCAAAATGCAGTACAGCAACGAGATCTTACGTCGTCCCTTACATCACATATACTTGACACAGGACATAAAATCGACTTCCCCAACACCAGAATGATTTCCAACTGCCAGCGCCTGCACACCAGAATCACCAGAGAGGCGATCGAGATAGAGAAAGCAAGAAGTTGTTTGAACACCCGAAATGACGCGCAGCGAATCTCGGCTATTTGGAAACCAGCATTAAGAACTCATGCAACACATCGTACACGTTCCAATCAAGCAGCCAATCACGAGGAGGAGCAGCAGTCAGAACCAGCAGGACCAATCACGCGAAGCCGCAGCCGCCGAGAACAACCAATCACAACGAAGCGCAACGAAGGAGAGGGATATATAAGGACGCAAATAACACTTCCACTCAGTTCAGTGTATTCATTCCGACCAAGAAGAGCTACCTGAAGATGGCAAATGTGATTTTGCCGAAACGTCGAGCAGACTTCAACGAAGACGAAGCCAATACGCGGATACAAACCCGGGAAACCAGACAACCAGATTATCTCCGCGAGAACCTGAAAATCAACATATATATATATATATATATATATATATATATATATATATATATATATATATATATATATATATATATATATTATATATATATATATATATATATATATATATATATATATATATATATATATATATATATATATATATATATATATATATATATAGGTATCCATATTCATAGGAGTATGATTATGTTATCACAACAAACTAAATTAATATGTGAACATTCATATAAAACTTTTAATCAAGTAACTGAAATAAATGGTTTCATAATTATTCAATCAACATAGTTTTCGATTAATGTTCACATATAAATGTTTTTGACGTTCATATAAATATAGCGTTAGAATGTGGAAATGAAATTTTATCCAAAAGTTTCACTGCTGAATTGAAATTCGATTACTTGAAATGGACACCTATTTTTTTAAAGTTATTAATAAATTGTATGATACTTGATCATTAGGTGAATATTGAAAAATAATTAAATTCACTATGTTTACTATTATAAAAATATATTGTAATTATGAATACATTTAGCGGAGGTTCCTAACATACCGATAACGGTCGACAAGTAATTACCATATATTTTTATGGTAAGAAAGTAAATATAATTTTTCAGTATTTTATTTGTTTCCAAAGATGCTGGAACAAAAAGCATATACCATACCTATAGTATGAATACAATTGAATCAAATATAAAAATGGAGGCGTTCTACATTTCTAAGAATATCTAACAGAACATAAATTTTCTGATAATTAGCTCTAAGGGGGAAAGCAACTCATTTCCCTAAACCCTAAACACATCTCAGGTACTTTTAAGTTTCAAAAAAAATCATTCTTCAAGGAAACATTAATAACTTCTTTTTGATTTAATTTACGAAATTCATATTAATATCACATCTAATCTGAATGTTCATGTTACAGAATAATTAAATTTTTTTTATTCATCATAATTAATTATCACGTAGCAACAACGAACTACAACAATTATTAGATTCATTTATTTTCTTGAGTTTGTTTTCAACTTATTTGACTGACCATGTTGTTTCAGTTGCTTCGTCCTACACAAACATTCTGATTATGACACTTACGATACATTTTAATTAATGGATTTACTATTTCCAGGTTACAGAAGCTACAGCCAAAATATTGATGAATGCAGGTTATAAATGCGAATGTAGAGGGCCGACGTATGTAAAGGGAAAAGGAACACTTACCACGTATTTCGTCAGAACCCCATTCGATGACAAATAAATGTATACCTATCAATGTGATAAGATTTGGTTGTGATTATAATCACTTTTAAATTAAGTGTGAATATGGTGTTCAGAGGTTAATTTTTCAAATTTTATCTCAAATATAAGTTTCATTAATTGTATGATCCAGAACAACAGTACCTACTAATGAAATAAAGTTGTACCTACCCTTATTTTTGGAATTCTGGACTTCCATTGTCTATGTAATAACTGAAACAAAAATAAAAGTAAGAAATTTGATTAGTAAATGGCAAGTTCAACAAAAGGGAAAATAGCTGAAAAAATTAAATTCAATGAATTAGTTCGATTTAATGGAAGTATCTGAAAAAGAATTAAATGAGATTTGTAAATAATAAGTTGGAAAATAGTGAAAAAATATAAAATTAAACTGAGTTTACACTTAAGAACGGTTAGAGATGCATAACTAACCGGAACGTCGTGTATATTAATTGTAAAATTTTATATTTATTCACTATTTTCCAACTTATTATTTACTAATCTCATTTTATTCTTTTTCAGATACTTCCATTCAATCCTACTAATTCATTAAATTTAGTTTTTTCAGCTATTTTCCTTTTTGCTGAACTTGCCATTTATTTAATAATCGAATTTCTTTCTTTTATTTATTGTTTCAGATATTTTATAGACAATGGAAGTCCAGAATTCCACAAATACGGAAGAAACATTGTCCAAACCATTCAAACTAAAAGTTATACCCTGAAATGTTCGAAAGATGAGCAGTACTAGTATCGAAAATCAATCTTGATTTAACATTCGTAGGGTGGTCCTGTGAAGGATATCTATGAATGTAGCAATTCAATAAAATTATCAAGATATGTCTAGTACCTATCAATTTAAACACTGTACAATGAAAATATTGTTTTTTATTGCAAGATGGAGTGAGTCCTGGATGATCAAATACATAATAAAAATGTTGATAATAGCTGAAATATAACTTAAAATCACAAGAGTTTCATCGCAAAATAATTTTTTATTGATTAAAGGTGAGCAACTTGGATAATCTTTATAGGTTTACCCTTCCACTTTTTATTCAATATTCACAACTAGGTATTTCAAATTATTTCAACATTAAATATTGAACAATACATAATGCATGTGTCAGCTGACAGAATTATAAGTGAATTGAAATGTCAGGCAAGTTCTAATTAATTTCAAAATAAGCCTGTCTGAGAATTCAGTCATAACAATTTACTTAAAAAAGTTTTCACTAATTTTTAACGACTAATTGCAAGATCTAATTAATGACATAAGTACCTCCAAAGATTTAATTCTCACTAACTTTTTTTTCTTGATATTTATCAGAAAATACCAGGACTGTACCAGTACCTAGAGTTGAGCTCTCAAATCTTAAAATTTTTCTGTTTTTATTAGTAGAATTATGTAATTAGTATATTTAAAATTAATTTTAGAACAGCTGTCATAAGAGTGCACTGATTATACTGGTCGTATCATCGATTAATCATTGAAAAAAATGGAAGTTAACCAAAGTAATTTAGTTATATAAACACGATCGGTATATATATATATATATATATATATATATATATATATATATATATATATATATATATATATATATATATATATATATATAATAAATATATACAGGGTGGCCAAATAAGCGAGGTAAGCGGCTGTATCTCAGGATCTGTACATCTGGCAACAATGGAATTTTTTTTACTATCATAAAAGTGGCCATGAGAAAATTCTGGAAATTATTTTCAAGTTCCGTATTTCACCGCTAGAGGCCGTAACTGAAAATTAAATAACAAAAGAGTCTTTCAGAAACTTATATATTAACCTATACTTTTGATAACACTGTTAGAAAGCCTAGAAAATTCCCTATCATTTTGGTTTAAGGCTCATTGGCGTACGAACGATAGTAGGGGTGGGGGAAGCTATTGAAAGTGTAATCATTAAAATCGGTGTAAATTCTAAACCACTCATTCGATTTTACCAACTCAAAATTTGTTTGCAAGATAAATGTAGCTGTTTTAAATTTCCGATCTCCTTACTACTCTATAGTTCCTAATAAAAGAGCTAGAGGGCGCAATTTGTATTAACTCCATTCTTTTCAAGTTTACTCCAAAAATTCAAATGGAACGGTATATTTTTGACATCATATTTGAAAAGAAGATAAAATTTGCAAAAATATTGTGAAAACCGGACGATGACATCTTTGCTCGTTTTAAAGTTATAGCGAATTAAATTTTTTTTTCGCGCCGAGTCAAAACTCATGTACCGCCATCTAGCGTTAGGCCTTAGAATGTCTAATTAACGTATAGCAGGCGGTAAAAACAAAAGAAACTTTTAAATAATATTATATGGAAACGTCAAATACCTATTTCTTAGAGCCAGTTTAATTCTTATCAATTTGGTTTCTGAATATCTTTTGCTCGATTTCTTGTAAAATGCCTTTTACAAATGATGAAGCTGTTGATATGATTGCGATTTTCTTTGAGTGCTTTCAAAATGCAGCAATAGCAGAAAGACAGTATGCCATTCGGTATCCAGATCGCCGTCATTATGGCAGAAGAATGTTTCCACGCTTGGTACAGCGACGTGGTACGCGATACTGGGAGTTTTAGTCGGCCCAGATTTAGAAGGGGTCGCACTGGAAGAACGGAAGAAAACATTACTAATGTGTTGGTCTACGTAGAATTTAATAGGCGTATTGGAACTCGGGTGTTATCTTTAGATTTGGGAATAGCTCGAACTACTGTTTAAAATATATTAAACGACCACAGGAAAGTAATTGCATTAGCGCACATCCTTTTCAATACACCTTTCCAATATCATTTTCTCCTCAATACAATACTATATAGGCATTTCTTTTAATTTTAAGGCTTCACCCCTACCATATAATCCTACACCAAGCCTTAAACGAACATGATTTTAAACGCAGAATTGATTTTTGTCAATAGATGTTAGAAATGATTCGCGAAAATAGGGATTTTTTGTCACATATTCTGTGGACCGATGAAGCTACTTTTAGTAGTAATGGCAGAGTCAACAGGCATAATATACATTATTGGTCGGCCGAAAATCCCCGTTGGATGCGAGAAGTCCAGCACCAAGGCCGCTGGAGTGTAATCTTGTGGTGTGGCATTATCGGAATGAAAATTATTGGTCTTTACTTTTTTGATGGCACGTTAACCGGTTTTTTGTTGAATTTTTTAATAAATGCTTTGTCAATTTAAATGGAAGTTTTGAAATTGGAAGTGAGACAGACCATGTATTTCCAATTCGACGGGTGTCCAGCACATTTTTCCCGTTTCGTGCGGGATCATATTAATAACTATTTTCAAGGGCGCTGGATCGGATCCTTGGCCGGCCAGGTCACCCGATTTAACATGCCTCGACTTTTACTTATGGGGTCGTTTAAAAGATATTGTGTACCAAACTCCACCCACAACTAGACATGATATGGAAAACAGAATCCGTGATGCCATTAATAAAATATCAGCTGCTAAATTCGAAACAGCAGTTTCATCCACCCAAAGAAGATTGGAAGCTTGTTTGGAATGTGATGGAAAGCAGTTTGAACATCTATCGAGGCATTAAATACCTAATATGTTTGGGTTCAAAATCGGTTCTTTTGAGGACCACAATTTAAATATAAAAAGAAATTCGTTAATAAATATTGTCCTAAAAAAATCATATAAACTTCCTTTGATTCAGTGATACATAAGTTTAAGTAGGCTGCATCTTATTAACAGCTTGAGAAAACAGCTATAGTAATGTTAATCAGACATTTTAAGGCCGAACGCTAGATGGCGGTACATAAGTTTTGACTCGGCGCGTAAAAAAAATTTAATTCACTATAACTTTAAAACGAGCAAAGATATCATCTTCCGGTTTTCACAATATTTTTGCAAATTTTATCTACTTTTCAAATATGATGTCAAAAATATACCGTTCTATTTGAATTTTTGGAGTTAAATGAAAAAAACTGGAATTATTACAAATTGCGCCCTCTAGCTCTTTTATTAGGAACTATAGAGTAGTAAGGAGATCGGACGTTTAAAACAACTACATTTATCTTGCAAACAAGTTTTGAAATGCTAAAATCGAATAAGTGGTTTAGAATTTACACCGATTTTAATGATTACACTTTCAATAGCTTCCCCCACCCCTAATATCGTTCGTACGCCAATGAGCCTTAAACCAAAATGATAAAGAATTTTCTAGGCTTCCTAACAGTGTTATCAAAAGTATAGGTTAGTATATAAGTTTTTGAAAAAAAAGACGTTTTTCTTATTTAGTTTTTAGTTACGAACTCTAGCGGTGAATAACGGAACTTGAAAATAATTTCCAGAATTTTCTCATGGCCACTTTTATCATAATAAAAAAAATTCCATTGTTGCCAGATGTACAGATCCTGAGATACAGCCGCTTACCTCGCTTATTTGGCCACCCTGTACATATATATATATATATATATATATATATATATATATATATATATATTATATATATATATATATATTTATAATATATATATATACATATATATATATATATATATATATATATATATATATATATATATATATATATATATTATATAAATATATATATATATACATATATATATATATATATATATATATATATATATATATATATATATATATATATATATATATATATATATATATATATATATATATATATTATATATATATATATATATATATTATATATATATATATATATATATAATATATATATATATATATATATATATATATATATATATATATATATATATTATATATATATATATATACATATATATATATATATATATATATATATATATATATATATATATATATATATATACACACACTGGCCAGCAAAATTAACGCACCACTAAAATTTGGGTCAATTTCAAAGTTAATTTTCTCGCGAACTGCTGAATCGATTTAGATAAAAAAATTTGTCAATGTAGCTTAAATCTTCAGAAATGACGTTATGCAAAGAGAGAAAATTAAATTCAGGTTTTAGGCATATACTGGGTGTTTGAAGAAAAACTAGTAAAATGCACAACTTTTGTCATATTCTGTGGGAATTCCCATCAACAGTGTTAGGTGTTACAAGCATTTTGTTTTTTTATTCACGTTTTTATCTCACATATTAAATGAAATACGGAATTTAATGTCGAAAAAAGACTTCAATTTGCTAGGAACATGTGAACTTGACTGCTGAAGATAGCGAAAAGTACATTGACGAAATTTTGTCAGAGCATGTGGTACCTATGGCTGGTTATATTGGAGATAGTTTTATACTAATGCAAGATAATGCCAGACCACATACTGCGAAAATAGAACTAAATCAGGTGAATATTGAGGTCCTAGATTGGCCTCCAGGTAGTCCAGACCTTAACGCTACAGAAAATTTATGGGATCTAATGAAAGGCAGCTTAGAGATCATCAACCCCCACCTGCCTCCTTGGATGATGTAGAAAACATTATGAGGGAAATATGGACAAATATAGATCAAGCAAAAATTAGATGTCTGGTTCAAAATATGGATCGTCGATGTCAATCAGTTATAAGGAATAGGGGAGAAAACACCCGATGTTGACTTTTTATTTTAATGTTTAAGATTTTATTTCAAATTTTTTTTAAATAAATTTTAGTTGTTACGTTTTACATTAAATTCCGTATTTCATTTAATATGTGAGATAAAAACATGAATAAAAAAACAAAATGCTTGTAAAAGATGGGGCTATATTTTGACTTAGAGAGACACCTAATACTATTGATGGGAATTCCCACAGAATATGACAAAGGTTGTGCATTTTACTAGTTTTTCTTCAAACGTCCAGTATATGCCTAAAACTCGAATTTAAATTTTCTCTCTTTGCATAACGTCATTTCTGAAGATTTAAGCTACATTGAAATTTTTTTTTATCTAAATCGATTCAGCAGTTCGCGAGTAAATTAACTTTGAAATTGACCCAAATTTTAGTGGTGCGTTAATTTTGCTGGCCAGTGTATATATATATATATATATATATATATATATATATATATATATATATATATATATATATATATATATATATATATATATATATATATATATATATATATATATATATATATATATATATATATATATATATATATATATATATATATATATAAATATATATATATGTTCAGAAAGATTTCCGCGGTCGGAAGTATTTGAAAAACTTGGTTCACGGAATGAACCGCGTGAAAGATTTGAAAAATCTCGACGTTTCGGCTCCTTTTGCGAAGCCATCTTCAGGAGAATTAGAAGGGGAATAATTCAGAATCGTGGCCTCAATCTGCCTACTCCACGATTCGAATTAGGAGGAATCGGAAACAATACGATTGCGTGGTCTCAACCTGCCTACTCCACTAACCGTACTGCTTCCTGTCAACTCTGAAGTCTCAACCAATATATATATATATATATATATATATATATATATATATATATGTATATATATATATATATATATATATATATATATATATATATATATATATATATATATATATATATATATATATATATATATATAATATATATATATATATATATATATATATATATATATATATATATATCTGAATTGCAAATGAAAAGTTGCTTCATACTTTTAATTACGAGATTTACAAAAGTTTTCTACTTTAGAATAGTGGAAAATCTAAAATATGACACAAAAATATGTGAAATATTTTATGACAGTTAAAAGATCGCATGTTGTTTAGATGAACCTCTATTATATTTTTTTATATTGGTTAAGGTTAGATCATACAGGGGACGACATCCATTCTTCTACTATACTAGTTTTATTACTCACAGAATAATTTCATCCTTGGTCTTAAATGTCTCTGGTTCAAGTTAAATTTTGCAATGCTTTAAATACTCATTGATAAATATGAAGAAATTTGATTCATCATTGTTTGTAAATAATATATATTTGTTTTTGTACCTTATATTTATGATTACAATTACATATTTTGATTAAATATTGACTATCAATTTCAATCCCAACTTTACTTCCTCAAAACAGCAAAAGATCAGTAAATAAAGTAAATATGAAATTATTTGTTCTGAAATTATCAATTGCAATATATAGTCAAAATGCATTTTCTATTCAGTCATGATCAAGTACAGCTTATTAAATGCTTACCTTATAAATCATAAAATATCAGGAGAACTCATCAATTAAACATTCAACACTTCTCAAAATAATTGAAAACGACTGAAAAATGTATAACTTGATCTCTTCAAGGTAGAAAAACTTTTTAAATAGGATTACCATGTGTAATATGAACCAACGTCACATGGGTTAGTGATACTAAAATACACCCAATTGTCTTTCATAGGTTAAATTATTACTTATCTCCCTTTTCAATATCAATCATATGATTAATAGAAAAGTGACTGCTTATTTTAAAAACTAAAATGAATATTAATATAAAGTGTACAAAAACTCAAAATTTATTTCCATTGAAAACTTTCCATATTCCAAGTATTAGCATTATCAAGTATGACACAAATATGATTTAAGCTGTCATGAAGCCAAAACAGTTTCTTTCTGCTTTTATTTAAATCTGAAAAAAAAACATTAATAAAATTATGATAGGTAATATATATATATATATATATATATATATATATATATATATATATATATATATATATATATATATATATATATATATATATATATATATATATACATATATCAGTGCCGGATTAGCCACGTAGCAAATGCTACGGGCCCCGCGAATCTGGGGGCCCCGCGCTCCAATGTCTGTCTGACAGTAAAAAAAAGTTTAGCGATGCGCTAAGGCCATAGTTCACTCACACCTGAAAATCTAAAACTCGATTTCGTCACGTTAAATCGTAGGTATAGGTTGTATAATACCTACCACGAGAAACGTTGGTTTCAAAATCTACAGCAATAAATTTAAGTTGTACCACATTTCTAAAAATTGAGCGCTGGCCGCAAAAGTTATTTGTTTGTACTATTTGCACTGCACTATACGCAAGTTTTTAGCACTGCAAAACTGACAGGAGAATTCCCTGATATTGTCATCTATCGAGCTAGTCGTAAAACCCGAACAAATAAA
Source organism: Cynegetis impunctata (assembly GCA_030704885.1). Lineage (NCBI taxonomy): Eukaryota > Metazoa > Arthropoda > Insecta > Coleoptera > Coccinellidae > Cynegetis > Cynegetis impunctata. Next base: position 687,556 of record JARQZK010000005.1, read on the forward strand.
ATTGGATTCTATTCACTATCAAACTATTAGAATTTGATATACATTTATATTTGGCACAACGTAAAAAAAATGTAAAAAGCTCTTTAGATGTTAGTCTAGCATTGTATTTTAGTTGCATCAGTTTACATTCCACCATATTATTGCAACACCAACACTGGTGACCCCCTAGCGAATGAAAAAGAGTGGCCGAAGTTTCTTGTCAGTTATCATGGTTCAACCCCAATCAGCTAACTGACCGTAATGACGAATTGGCTCAAATAGTCCTTTCACAAGTATCATGGATGTCATTTATTTACATGAATATAAATTTTAATTTGATTGTGCGTATGTAGCTTTGATTGTACCTAATGAATATTTAAAATAATATACGAACTATTTTGTTACCAAATTTAAAAAAATCCAACCAGTTTGATTTATAAAAGTAATAAAAAAAATATAGAGAGTTTATTTCAAAAACTGGTATCATTACACGCACACAGATATACGTGTTCCTACATAGCCGCTCCGGGTTGTCACGCACACACATTTTCGGTTTTATTCTCTAATCTGAGTTTAAGCAAACCAAGGGCCTCTTGGCCGAATTTGCTACAGGCCCCGCGCTGGCTTAATCCGGCACTATATATATATATATATATATATATATATATATATATATATATATATATATATATATATATATATATATATATATATATATATATATATATATATATATATATATACATAAATATAAAATATATATATATATATATATTAAATAGACGGTGGATATTTATCCAAAGATTTAGTCCACTTGTGTATGCATAACTTGTAGCAATCATACAACTCTATTGAGGTCAATATCTACTAACATATTTTTCATCAGTCTATGTCATCAAATCAACTTCATATCAATTATATTTCTATGTCCACTTTTTGATGTATTTTATGTAGCCTTTAATAATGTTACTATGTAAATCAGGATTCAATATTACATGCCTATTTGGGAAATTAAAAAAATTGTCCAATAAAAAAGCTAGGGTAGAAAGAGTTGAATAAAAAATTATGAAAACTGATACCATATTCTAAATATATTTGTGCACAAAACAGTGAAACAAATATCATTATTACCTTTTATTAATGAAACTAAGAGCATTTTAGTTTATCTTGTAGGAACTGCCGATTCTTTTCTTGCGGCATCTTGTAAAAGCTGTGTATCAACTTCATCAGCTGGCAACTGAACATAACGAACAACTGAACCACGAATGAAACAATTTTTAACTGATAACTGAAAAACATTTCCTTAAATAATATACCACAACTGTTACCAACCAACCTACCATATGAGGATATTTGTCAGTATCTGTTACACTTATGTCGGTCAATTTTATATTTAAATACTGATCTACAGAGTGCAGTGTTCCACAAATGCTAGAAACATTCAATTATTGAAATTATTTGCAATTAATTAAAATCAAATTGATTTTTACCTCAAATCATTTTTTAGTTCAACTACTACGTCTTTTCCAACGAGAGATTTGAAGAATGAGTAAAAAAGCTGAAAGAAATTCATTGAGCCATAAGCCTACAAATATTTTCAATACATTTACCATGATTAGAAAAACACTGTCGAATGCAATATTGAATAAATAGTCCTCGAAATAGCTTCCAGAATTGGAGAAGAAATTTCTATTTCTGAAGCAAATATGTGATTATATTGTTCTTTGCTGAAACAAGATAATATATCAATTTGCTTAGGTTTAAAAAGATCAACAAATAATTGTAGGTTATGTGAACTAGGGAGCATCGAATCCATTCGATGTTTACGTTACGATACATCGAATTGATTGAATTTATCTATTCGATGTGTCGAGTATTTTATCGAATAGTTTTTATTACTATTTGTTGCAGAAAATTAAACCAAACCCCAAAAATAATCATTCCAAACATTTCCGCAAAGTCTGCCCAGACATCATTGGTGTTAAGTTTTATTTAATATCTGTTACTATTTACGGGCAGTTTTGCCTCCAAATATTATTATTTATTGTAATAAAACAGTTTTATTAATTTTTAATTTTTTTTACTCACAAAGCTATATCTTACTAATACAATACTCTTAAACCGACGCACAATATCTCAAAATTTAAAGAAAAACAAGAAGGTACTCGATGTTGAAAAAACATCCATGTTTTTGAGCGCTGTATCGAAAAACATCGATACGTGTGTTTCCTTCCTTTCCTTCCTTTCCTTGTGTTTCCAAGGTGCCGATGTTTTATATCTATTTATATTATTTCCCTAGTCTAAAGGCGTAAATAGACTACAAGTTTTGTCAGACCTGTTGTCTACAGTGTAAACATCCCTGTGAGTAGGTTTTTAGTCGTATTTTATTCCACGTCGTGTTGGCTTGACACTAAGCGTAGGCTAACCTAACTTTTGTATTTGTAGGGAAATGTCAAAGCACGGTATTTGCGTGAACTATCGTGCTTTTGCCTACCTAAGCGTAAAAAGAAGATCTGATATTCGCGAGCGTCTCTAATGCCCGATTTCACTAACGAGACGTAAGGAAGTTCCTAACTAAGTAATTCCCACGATAGGAAATACCTAAATCCGATACTTACCTAAATCGGATTTCACCAACCTAAGAAATTCTTAGTTAAGAAATACCTTGTTAAAAACTTGATTTGGAAAGTTTTGTACATATAATTGGTACCACTGTTTAATACTAGACTCTAAATTTGACAAAGGATAGTTAGCAGATAATATATATATATATAAAGAAATATAATAATTTTATTATATCAATTTGAGGTTAAGCATCATTTCCTAAATACTCTAGGCAAACCTATAACGTTAGGTATTTCCTATCTTCCTTAGGCATTACTTAACGCATGGTGAAACGCAAATTGCACTTAGGAATTTCTAAATCCGATTTAAGTATTGCCTAACTTTAGGAATTAGTTGGTGAAATCGGGCATAAGTGCTAGTAGGCCAACACGAATGCCAATAATCTGTGCTTTTAAGCGTGAGCGCTTGAAGCGTGTAAGCACCCAACGCGAATGCACCCATAATGTCAACCAATCACAAATACGGAATTTTGAATTCCATATAAAACTGTATGACAGCACCTGTCACTAACCAAGCTAGTTAGTCGAGTACCTTAGGAACGCTGGCTAGTATTTGGGAGGTCTGTTCAAACCCCGGGGCCTACTGGTCTGCCATGATTTTTTTTCAGAGGTTTCATCATGGTAATGTAAGTCACTGCTTGCAAACTTACAAGGCGAGTGCTGGGCCAGTATTAATCCTCTGAACCCTACCCACACTTCCTATGTTCCATAAATATCCCGTCTCACCTATCCTTCATGCACTTGTACATACAAGTGTATCCTCTGATCTGGCTGAAGGAGTTAATCAAAAACTCAAGCTGCCCGCCTCCCTGACACACACTTCAGGGAGGAATGAAACAGGTGTGTTTCCTTTTTCCTGTCACCAGTTTTTTCGAGTTTACTCGCGGCAAAACATGACAGCTATTGTCACCAAAAATTACAATATTACTTGATAACAAATAAATATGATCTCCTAGGACACCAGAAAACAATTTTTCTGATTTTATTGTCAATAAATTTTGTAATATTGGTTTTAAACAGCTCTAGTCAGCTTATGTAGTGAAACTGAGTAGCTTTGGAAGTGATTCTATGACTAATATTGATCTGGCGATTGAGAAAAGTGTACCGTACAATACCTTTATTTACTCCAGTAAGTTAAAATAGCATTTTGAGTTAAGAGCTTCTTAACTCACGCATTTTTATTACCGCACTCTTTCTTTAGATGACTATACTTATGGTATACAGACTCATACTTCTGTCTGGATTTTTCTGGTAGCAATCCAGAAATGGCTCTCGATGCCTCTTCTTCAATATCAGAAGGAATACTTTCCGAATCGCTCATTTTAGATTACAATTTTTGAAACTTGACTTTAAAGTGACATCAATATTATTTAATATCAAATTGACATTGCCATGCATGGTGTTTCAGGTACTTATCTGAACAAAGGTATTAAGGTAAAATTAATTATAATAAAAATGAATCGTATAAAAATAAGTATCCCGGTTAGGAGTAGATAAAATATTCTACAATACACGCGAGTTAACCCCATTAAGACACATGTGTGGTTACACAACTCGTGCTACGCACTCGTTGTGCAACTTTCACACGCGTATCTTAATGATGCTGTTAACTCACTTGTATCGTAAATAATTATTAAAACCTATACGTCAATATGGAAACAGTTTACGGAATCCTGCAAGACAAAGAAATATGAGCTTTTGGAAACTATCAAGTTTAAAGCATCAATCTGAAGAAGTATCACACAACTCGTGACGGTGTTCTTTGCATTTAAAAAAATAATTTCATTATTTCATGTAAATAACTCCTATGATTGAAATTTACGTTAGTTTTCTTCAATAAAGTTTTCAACAAACATGCAGTTCCTTCATGTAATCTTCCAAAAGTTTATGAAGGAATTTGAAAGCAGGCCAAGCAGGTTCGGAAAGAAGAATTAATCGATACTTTGAATCTAATACTTTATTGAATACTCAAAGTATCAAAAAATATCGTCCATCAAACCATCCAGGCTTTAACCAAGATGTTTTCACACAAAGAGACCAATCTCAATTTCATAAGGAAAGTCTATCAGCGGAAGTCTTAAATGTAGGATTGAAAGTGATATCACAGTGTGTTTACACTTTTCATCGAGCCCAGCAGTAAATGAACAAGTACAGAATCAAATTTCTCCTCGTTTTGTTAACTCCAGTTTAATTTCAGGAGATCTTTCTCTGAAGTGAGAAATATATAGACAAAAAGCAATAAAGTTGACGATACCAGGCCTTCATTTTTCTCACATTGTATGATGAATTTGCATCTTTCTAACCTATCACCTTCTCTGTATTTTCTTTGGAGTAAGTTTTCTCCTGCATATAGCTTCACATTTTCACTTGAAACTATTATTTAATATTCATTTAATTTGATGTCTATCTACGCCTTTTATTTCCGAAGAATTAATAAACTCCAATCTCTGGGAAGGCTTCATGGAGCTTATGTCCTCGCTCCTACAAGTTTCTTGATCAAAGCATTTTTTTCGCTGGCTTGCAATGGCGAGACATTCTGTAGCCAGGTGAATATGAGTGTAATTGGTCCTTAGATATTCTGAGGATGGCCTCATGGGCTAACCTGTCGATCATTAGATGTAGAGATGTGTGATCTGTAATGATCTCAAGTGCCCTAGTTGGGCACGTTCTCATAGCTCCCGTGATACACACACAAAGCCAGCCTTTGCATTCTGTCGAGCATTTTCCTCGTACTTGTCTAACCTGCTTTGGCATCCCAGACTACTGCCTCATCAATCACAATAATGACAGACATCCATCGAAGTATTTTAGGGTCACTCAATTCTTACCAGATAATCTTCTACACGCCATCGGTGCCCTTCTGCTTTACTAGGAACGATATCAATATGTTTGTTCCACAGAAGCTTGCTGTCCAAGGTTATTCCCAGATATTTAACTTCAGACTTCCATTATATGGTATCTCCATTTAATAAGAGAGATTTTCTGGCCGGAAGTTTTCTTTTCCGGATGAAAGGAATTACTGTGGTCTTGGTTGAGTTAATATTCAGCCCCACTGACAAGCACCACTGCTCAATAATTCTGAGGCCCTCCTGTAGTAAATCACATAGGGTGCCCTCATATTTACCTCTAACTATTAAGACTATGTCATCAGTATATCCTACGCAATCGAAGCCACGCTCCGTTAGCCTATGTAGTAGTTCATCCATTACTAGGCTCCATAGAAGAGGAGATATTACTCCACTGAGGTGTTCCCGAGTGGCTATGAAAGAGATGGATTTATTACCCAACGGTGTCTCAGCTGTCCTCGTCGTCAACACTTCATACATCCATCGTACAATGGTATAATTTACCCCTCGCCTTCTGAGTGCTTCTCTGACAGACACATGTGTAATGTTGTCAAAAGCCCCAGATATACCTAGGAAAGCACACATTGCGAATTCTTTGTTATTCAGAGTTTTCTGGATTACTTCAGTCAGCTGATACAGAGCGGTCTCTGTTGATCGTCCCGCCCTGTAGGCATGCTGACATTTGTGAAGTGGTGTATTGTCCAGATTCCCCATTCTAATATAATTATCCACTACTTTCTCCATCGTTTTAAGTAAAAACGATGTTAAGCAGATGGGTCTGAGAGATTTAGGGTCAGTCCCGTCCTTTTCCCTATTTTTGGAATGAAGGTTACTCTTGCCCTTCTCCATTCTTTAGGTGTTTAATCCAATGCCAAGCTGCTTCTTGTTATCTTCCACTCATTTCTGCAGAGTACCGGAAAACCCCATCCACTCCTGGGGATTTATACGATTGAAAGGTGCTTATTGCCCATTCAAGCCGTTGCTTTGTAACTATTTTCCCAGCAATTTCCAGTCCTCCTTTCGTGAGTTCACTATCTGGAAAGCGTATTTCGAGAAGAAGAATCGATCGTTCCTCTTCTCCTTCAGTGTATGACCCGTCTGGCTTCTTGAGCGGCATTGTGGGGTTAGCTCCCCTCTTACCATGACTTACTCTAGTGATATTTTCAGGAGGATTGAAAATTAACCCTCTTGGCCTTCCTTATCTCCTTATTGTACTGAGTGAATTTCTCAGTTCAGTCTCGTTTAGCCCCACTGACCTGCTCGACTCTTTGCTCCAGATCGTAATGAGGGGTTGCCTCAGTTTTTTCGATCATTTCTAGATTATTTTTCAGATTCGATCTGTAAAGAGACCAATCCGGATTTCTAATTGAGGGCGAAGAAGTGGTATCTACCTCTACCTTGAACTCGGTTATTCTTTTTTATTTACCATCAAAGAGTGATGGTTCGTGCATCTCGCTCCACGAAGTCCTGTTTTTCCTGGCGGCAACATTAGCAATTGTTACGTCCAGGACCTCTTCTCTTGCTCTCGAGTTTGTTAGCTAAGAGATATTCAAGTAAGCATTTACCTCTGGTGTTATTGTTCGTGCTTCCCCAAACAATATTATGCGCGTTGGCATCACAGCCAATTATGATTGGCAGCCGTTTGCTGTTGCAGTATTGCATTAGTTTCTGCACTTCCTCTGGCGGTGTTATCGGCCCATCTCCAGCGAAGTATGCAGATACAATATGGTAGTCGTTTGCTGTTGCAGTATTGCACTAGTTTCTGCAGAGGTATATATATATATATATATATATATATATATATATATATATATATATATATATATATAAATATATATATAAATATATATATATAAATATATATATATATATATATATATATATATATATATATATATATATATATATATATATATATATTATATATATATATATATATATATATATATATATATATATAACTTTTATGAAGACACCCCATTAATCTATTCTGAAATAAATTTCCTACAATACTGAAAAAAAGTGACGATTATGGAGATATCCACAAAACACCTTTTTGCGACCAAAGTTTCCGCAAAATCTTTCAAGGATCAATGGGGACTTTTTACGAAATTATTTGACACCAAACAGTCGTAAAGCTAGATTCAGCTTCCCGCGAATTTTTCAAAAGTTCGCAGTCTAACAATAAAATGTTATTTAAATTATTAATAGAAAAAATTTGGGAAAAAATTAAAAATAAAGTTTATGAAAAATTTATATAAAAAATATAATACTTAAACATAATGAAGAAACTCCTTAACGTTATTTTAAAATCTATAATACTTCATCCACTATTATGAATTTTTTTTTTCAATTCTTCATAGCGTTCCTTAACTAAAGAAAGCTGATGCGATGCTTCCTGAATGTCAGGTTTTAGACCTTGGTAAACATTCAAGTCTTTCTCTAGATCATTCCTCTCTTCCAGCAAATTTGAGAGAATCTGAGCTTCTTTAGAAATATATGTCAAATCAAGCTTCGGATCCTTCAACCAAGGGTGCTTCTTCTGTAAAAATACAAAATTTGAGTAGTAACATCTTCAACTTCAGAAAAATGTATAATGCAATTCAATGAAAATACTTTTTCTGGAACCCTCAAAGATATAAAGACAATATGAGATAAACTATTTTCAATTTGAACGTATTATGATCGTCTCAGATGTGCCTGGACCTCAGTTTGCCAAGTGGCGTTTAATCGCTACAATTTGTGAACGTCATGATGCAAGGTACCTTCTTATTGGCTAATTGAGGAAGAGCATTTTGAAGTGTGTTACTATTCAGAGCTAGTGTCGATAAATTTTAACCCCAACAATAAACCACAAGTTTATATGGTAATTAGTTTGCTATCTGTGCCATTCTGAGAGTTGAATAAATAAGGATACTTGTGAAAGAGTTCAAACCTTAGTTGCAATAAAATAAAATACAACCTATAGGTTTTATTTTATTTGTATATATACAATATCTTTTTGATCTATTTTATTTTTTATCCCTTAACTACTAATCATACATTTCAGAGACGGCACTACCTTATCGGACTCGTCAGATGATTCCTCACTATCAATTCCGCCATTGTCCTTCTACGTAATTTATCACCCTAATACACTCACTTAATTGCCTAAAGTTGATTGTTGTGCATCGTCTAGTTTTCGAGATATTTTAAGTGAAAAATCGATTGCCGACTCGTATATGTATAGTTAGTGTTAACGTAACAATAATAGGTTGAAGACTTCTCTGAGTTGTATCATCAATGATCTCAAACCACTATCGATTTTCAATCTAGTAAGTCCAAAGTTGTGAAACCACCAGATAAAAATTTCGAAGAACACTTTTTGCAATGGTTTTATGAATGTGGAAGTGACATAACAGATACCCATAAAGAACATTCTCAAGAAAACCATGTTGAAAGTGATCACAATACGGCTTCTGAAGAAGAAGACCATAAGATCGAAGATCCAGAGTCTCGAAAACCATAAGTTTTTCTAGATTACAATTCAACAACTGGTGGAGTAGATGCAATTGATGAATTATGTTCGAAATTCATCTGTGTTGGTGGCCACAAACTATCTTTTATAGACTCTTAGATGTAAGCGCTGTCAATTGATTTATTTTATATAACAGTTATCTAGAAAATTCCCAGATAGGGAGATCTGATTTCATGAAAAAACTCGCTCTAAAACTAGTGACACCACATTTACACAGGAGTTCGAGAAATCTAATTGCAACTTAGTATTTTGGAGATACTTGGTTGTAAAAGTGATGAAAATTTTCCTGAAACTAGAGTAGGAACATTGGAAAAATAAAAATTTTTCTGCTCTTATAGGAGAAAAAAAGAAGTGTATATGTTTGTTATGAATGCCAGAATACAATTGGCCTAGAGTGTACGAAAAAAATCCGGATTTTGCATCAAATTCTTGATATTCATGCTTTGTCAATGTCTTAAATTTCTGACTAAATTGTTCTGCCAGATTTAAGTTCGACTTTTATTGTAATCAGAGTAATAAAAAATGTATCGATTATATGAGTATTTCAATTTTATTTCAGTAGTTCAAAAGATCGATGTCAAAAAATTTGATAGTCCTTTGAGAAATTGTCATCTTCACTGAATATTGAACTTTCATCTTATTTCTGAGCATAATTTTCCACTTCTGCAATAATACAGAAAAGAAATAAATAGTTCACATGTCAAAAATCATGGAAATTCAAAATTATGTCTATTTATATTTAGCCGTCCGCGAGAAGTATACTTAGTGACAACGTTTCATATTAGATATGTTCGTAGTTAAGGGTTAATACCCAGGTAATTATCCACACTGAAATAATCTGGAAAATAACTCTTTATTAAAAGTAGAGAAACGAAATCATCTGTGATACAATTGCGCACATTTCCATTTAGAATAAATAAGTCATTTAGCACAAACAAGTACACTATTATTATTTGTTTTGAAGCAGTGCTATCAATGACAAAAATTAAAGCAGTTATATAGAACTGTTCCAAAATGAATGAAACATAATAGACCCAGAGGCAAGAACTATATTCCTTACAGGAAACTTCACAGCTCAAGAAATTTAGTCTGAGAAGCCAAAAGCTGATATCTAAATTTAATTAAGTAGTCTTTTTGTAAGTATATGGCAGGTTTTGACTGTAAGGGATTTTATTTGGAAGAGGAAGAAAGCAGTCTTTATTAATCTAACTTTAAAAATATTTTTTACTAAAATTTAAGTTTGTCAATTCTTAGAGCAAATAAAAAACTGTTAGTGTATCTTCATAAGCTGCTAAAGATTTAAATATGAAGTTTTCAAGTAAAAAATTGTCCATAATACTTACTTCAAATTTCGCTAATTCGTTTTCATAAGAAGCAACTTTCTTTTCCAATACATAAATTTCTTCACTTGATAGATCAAATACTGTATCTGTGTGTCTTTTTGAATCCTCCAATTCACTAGAAAACAAGTCAATCAAATAAAAAAAGGTATATAGACATTAAAAACTATATATATTTTATGAAGTACAAGTAACAATACTAATATTGCATGCAGACAATGCCATATGAAAGCACTTAGATGAGATAATGGCTTTCAGTTACTTTATTCAATTCATATAGTAGTATGGCCATGAACATGTTTTTATACTTCAATTTCATAAATACTGTTCTTTCTTGAGGGTTCAATTCTAACTAAATCCTTGGGTTTTCCAAATGTACATCTGTTAGTGGTTCTCCACATCAAATAAGTTGATATATACTCTGATCTCAAAAAAAAATTCACAAAATCTTTTTATTTGTCTTATCTGCAATATAATAAGCTCTTATATTAATAAAAAAAATTCAATTATCAATAAAATTTTAACCATCAAAATTCATTTAAATTTAAAAATTCGTAAATCTTGGAAGGAACAATAATGGCCTTCATTTAATGAATCGATATATAAGGATTGTCACTATTGATAAGCTACATTTTATTATTAAACAAATTTAAATAATGTAGATAAGAAATGTTCTACCCCTTAAAGACCATAGTCGAAGCCTTAGTTAATGCTTCAACACAAATAAGGTTGAAACTCTTGTTTATATACTAATTTGTTATGTGGTGATTAATAAATACCTTGTCAAAATAAGAATTTCTTTAGACAGCTTATCATTCAAGTCCATGTATAACTTAGTAGTGCTTTTAAGTTTATCTAAATAACTACTGTTGTCTTCATTACAATGACTGATTTCTGCCATGCAGATAGCTGATGCACTAAGCTCTTCAATGCCAAACAATTCTTGAATATCACAAACTTCATCCAAAACCCTTGCAGCATCCCAATCCAAAGTTAAAGAGGAATCAGTGTTATTCAACTTAATTTGACTGAAAATCCTTTGAAATTTTTCATCTGAAAGAAATTTGAAACCTAAGAATTCTCTCAAAATAATTTTTGACTTTGTTCACTATATTGAACCTTACTTTCTTCTTTATAGTATTGGATTCTTTTCTTTATGGTGAATGAATATTTTTCACCTAGTAATTCTTGATTTACATAATTGGAAGAACATTGTTTTTCACTGTAATTTGGCTTGGTATCAAGAGTAGAGTTCACATTTGATAAAAATGAATTGAACGAATTCCCACCGGAAGAACTATGCATTTTGAAATCGCAATGCCGAGTAAGGAATTTTAAAACTTAAACGCCAAAGCTATTAATTAATCATTCTTTTAACCTAGTGTGAAGCAGCTGAAGCAAATATGAAATAATCGTTAAGCGTTGCTCTTCCTTTAGATTTCAAATAAATTCAAATTAAATAACCACAGAGAACAGTTATTAATCAAATGAACTAAACCCAATTCTATAGTCTATGGAACCCACTAGAAAAACATGAACGGTTGACAAATTTTAGAAGAGTTTCCAGTTATCTAGAATGTTATTATATTTAAAAGGAAAGAAAGCAAAACGTAATTGTGAAGAGTCAATGCAATGTTTTCACTCTTGTGAAAGTAGAAGTGTGGTTATTCCTTATCGAAGGTACATATTTGTAGGACAGTTTGATACAATCACGAATCACGATGTTCAATCAGTATAAACGTCTTAAACGTTCACACTCAGATTATTGGTGCATTTTATCCAGACAATGCGCTAAAGCCATTTTATCAAAACTCGAGATACAATTTCCTGCTATTATGGTAGCTTTGGAGATTGCAGCTAACCTACACCTCACTGAAAGCGAATAACTATCCCTCTTTATCAGAAGGAAATGGCTTCGTGTTAAGTACATCACAAAAATCTGGAAATACTTACATCACCGTGTAGTCTCTATTGCTAAGAATCTGACAGAAATAATTTCAATGTAGCGGCAGAGGTGTATTCCCTTCATTATAGCTTCAAATGAGTTGAAAGATGAATTGATACATACAAACATATTGCCGTTAAACAATAGATGATTTGCTTTAAAAAGCTCAGTTGCTATCGAGAGTTTCTAACCAATATACTGATACTTCGAACTAAACACAGGTTTTTACTAGTCGATCACCATTGAACATGGATTCATGTTACAAGTTGTCTATTTCTTTTTTGAAATGAATTTTTGAAGCAAAATTGGCAGATTTCTACTGTATTGAATAATATCAGTTTTTCTGCCTATATATATATATATATATATATATATATATATATATATATATATATATATATATATATATATATATATATATATATATATATATATATATATATATATATATATATATATATATATATATATATATATATATATATAATTTTTTTATTCAAGTGTTTATTTTTTATATTTCATTATAGCTATCGAATTTGAATAATCCTGTGAAAAGATTCCGTATAGTTATCATCTGCAGTTTGTGTCAAGATTAAAAATAATGAATGTACCGCACAGGAACTATGATAGTGCACCTGTAGAGCTTTTTCTCAATAAAATTTTTCCTAGAATCCCTCAAAAAATAAGAATCTCCCAAAGAGTCCAAATAATCCCCATGCACATAGTATTTTCTCTTAGTATGAAACTTCATCTAGTGCCGTTGATTAAGACATTCTGGGCTGACTTTATTACCCCGGATAATTTGTTTGAGTATTATAAAGTATTGATTAGATCCAATCATTTTTGACTTCAGATGTTTCTAGGTTTGTTATCTTTGCAAATCTAGATTTTATTTACATATTCGGAACTGTTATTCTGACTGATTAGAAACTATATTATCAACAAATTGTTAATTGTACAGGTATCCCTCTGTTTACGCCGGGGTTCCGTTCCTACAAAAACAGGCGTAAACCGAATCGGCGTAAATTGAACCCAATTATAACGGGAGGTATGGAGTTAGGTTCCATCACATAAAAAATAGGATTATGCAGGTATAACATTATCACATTCAAAGTAAATAAATGCATATATACTATGTGATTGTAAAAAAAAAATAAAATTCTCAATAACGAAAACAAAACAATTTTATCAGAAAAGTGTGATTTCACAAGGCTACATATTATCATTTCTGTATTGAAATTCTTGGTTTCGGATAGCTTATATCTTTTTGGAAAAAATTGTTCTGCTTAGATTTAATCTTTCTCTAAGAAGTTCAGAATATGGTCGAATTGATGCGATAACACTCCTCTTTACGTTCGAACTTCTTTCCCAATCGAGGTCTATCTCATAGAGTTCATCAGTGATGGTTTCTATGAGTTCTGCACTTTTTTATGTCTACTTTACCAATAATTTACTTCAAAATATTACACAGAAAAAGCAAATGGGTTCAATTGCGTTTAATAAATGTAGATACGTCGTAAAAGCTCGGTAAATACTTTATAACTGGATCGTTAACCTGTCCAGATCCCCAGTTTGGTCAGGGAATCCCAGTACATGCCCATTAAAACCGGGGATTTTCAAGACGTAGACATGTGGCGTTATTGTGAATCGGCGTAAATGGAGCCGGCGTAAACCGAGGGCTACCTGTATATGAAATCTAGTTTTCTTCATCTTGCAAAAACATTTGTCACAAAAATATTATGATCATACTTCATAATATTGAAAATCGAGATTTCCATTAAAATTACTATATATATATATATATATATATATATATATATATATATATATATATATATATATATATATATATATATATATATATATATATACATATATATATATACACGCGCACACACACACACACACATATATATATATATATATATAATTAAGTGAACTAGGACATTTATTTGAAACTAATCATACAAACCTCCTAGCGGAGCTGGTTATAAGAGTTCACGAAGCATCGAAATATCAACATCTACCCCAGACGGTAATTGTTCGAAATGTTAATTTGTTTATCACAATCGATGGAAATTGATAGACAGTCTGTTTCGCCCGACAGTCTGTCTATCAATTTCCATCGATTGTGATAAACAAATTAACATTTCGAACAATTACCGTCTGGGGTAGATGTTGATATTTCGATGCTTCGTGAACTCTTATAACCAGCTCCGCTAGGAGGTTTGTTTGATTAGTTTCAAATAAATGTCCTAGTTCACTTAATTTTATAACCACGGGCGTGTTTTCCGTTTAACACGAATAATTCTTACTTATATATATATATATATATATATATATATATATATATATATATATATATATATATATATATATATATATATATATATATATATATATATATATATATATATATATATATATATATATATATAATTATTCGCTAACTCGCTGGTTCGATCACTATGCTCTGGTCTAGATAGCTCACCTTACTTCAATAGATACTATTCTTATAGTAGTAGTAGTTACAAATATACTGTAGCAAAATGAAATGAAAAATTTCAGTACGAGTTTATGAATTTTCACAATAAAGAATTTGACACCATTAAAGATATAATCTTAATCATAAACATTCATAAATCGTACATTCAGGAGACAAGTTGAAACTGTTGGGAGACACTCTTATTGTTTCGTTTCCATCAATCACCGTAGAGCGACGAGAGAAGAGAACCAAACGTTTCCAAATAATATCCTACTTGTCATTTGGGAGCCAACAACTTGCTCCTTGTGGTTTCTTCTAAACCTGATCGGATTTTGGGAACCCAATTATCTGTCAAAAATCTAAGGTTAGGTTCTTAACTTGACCTACAAATTCTATATCTTGAAAGCTAAACAATTATAGGATCCTAACAATTATTTCTACTTTAGTTAATAGATCATATTAAAATCAAAATAGTAAAGAAGCTTGGCGCTAAAATATTAAAGGATGCTCTATATGCTATAAAATTTGACTCTAGTGTTTATTTCGTCATGTAGAAATGTCTAGAAAAACTTCTCTACAACTTCTAACAGAATATGGTGATGATGGGCAAAGCTCTGATGATGATGTTCCAGGACCGAGAGTTTCAACAAAAAGGTCCTATAGAGAAGATACAGTCAATCAAAGGTAGTGAAGTCAGAAGTATATGTATATATATATATATATATATATATATATATATATATATATATATATATATATATATATATATATATATATATATATATATATATATATATATATATATATATATATATATATATATATATATATAAATATATATAGATATATATATATATATATATATATATATATATATATATATATATATATATATATATATATATATATATATATATATATATATATATATATGTATATAATAATAATAATAATAATACTTTATTTCAATTACAACAATAATTAAGTCAAAACAATACAGTTTAAGTGAAGCTAAGAATGATATGGTCCTGTATATAAAGTTTGAAATCATCAATTATATAAGGAGGATGTTCAAGTAAATAATTTTTCAGATTTTTCTTCATTGTTTTCATATCCATATCCTTCCATTTGCTGGGTAACTCATTGTAAAGTCTAGCTCCTAAAGATCTTCTTACGCTGATTGCTAATGTTGTTTTTTTAATATTCAAGTTGTCATTTGTCCTCAGATTATACGGTTGGCTTTGAAATCTCGTAACATGAAATTCTCAGTGATTCACAACTTCCAAGAGAGATCTGATAATAAGTTCGGCTATTACAGTTAGTATTTGATTTTTAACAAATAACGGTTTACAATGAGTTCTGGAGTTGACTCCTTCCAACGCCCGGATTGCTTCTTTTTGGGTTACAAGTATTTCCTGTATATGGGTCGACGTACCCCAAATTTCTACACCATATGTTAATCTGGAGTGAAACAAGGCGTGATAAGTTTGTAAGGCTGCACTGTGACTAACAATTTGTCGCACTCGGCATATGGCATATATTGTACTATACAAACTGTTCTTCAATTGAGAACAGTGTTGGTTCCAAAGAAGTTTACTGTCAATATTTATTCCTAAAAACTTTCCAGAGGTAGTTGGCATTTTTCTGGATGCTGAGAAGATAACATCTTGAGTTTTTTGTTTATTGAGGTATAGTTTATTACTAGTGAACCAGATGAACGTATCTTCCTCTGCTTGTATTGCTTTGGTTTGCAAGGTGTTCATGTCTTTGGCTCTTACTGCGAGTGTTGTGTCATCAGCGTATAGGACAGTATGGCATTGTACATTTGTTGGTAGGTCATTCATAAATATAATAAACAGGAGAGGTCCAAGTATTGATCCCTGTGGAACCCCCTGCCGAACATCAAGCATAGAGCTCACCTCTCTATTACTGACCACAATCTGTTTTCTGTTGTTCAGGTATAACTGAAAAAGGCGGAGTGCTACACCCCTCACTCCATAGAATTCCAACTTCTCCAAGCATATGTTATGAAGCATGCAGTCAAATGCTTTTGATAAGTCACAAAACTTGACTGATGTTAATAAGTGCTCCTCAAAACCATCTGAAATGAAATCATGAAGAGATTTCATTGCAAGGATAGTTGATTTGTTTTTTCTAAAGCCAAACTGCTGTTGTGACAGATAATTATTTTTCTCCAGGAATGATTCCAGTTGATCAGCCATTACCATTTCAAGTATTTTTGAAAATACTGGAAGAACTGATATAGGTCTATAATTATTAGGTTCATCTCGACTTCCTTTCTTGAATATTGGACACACTCTGGCCATCTTCAATCTTGCTGGGAAAATTCCCTGTTCAAGACATGAATTGACAAAGTGTGTTAATGGCTGCACGATTTCATCACCAACCATCTTAACAATATTTGTACTGATGTTGTATAGGTCCATAGTTGTCTTATTCTTCATTTTTTTAATATAACACAAAATTTCGTGTTCCAACACTGCCCTGAAATGAAGGGAGTGTGGATGTTTCACATTAATCTGTTTCAGGTAACTATGTGGATTGAATGATGTATTCTCTATTTGTTCAATTATTTCTGAACCCATATTCAAAAAAAATATATTAAATTCATCACATGTGATGCTACTTTTCATCGTATTCTTTTTTGACTTGCCTGTTTCTGTTTTAATTATTTGCCATGTTGTTCTTTGCTTATTATCAGCATTATAAATTATTTCTTCGTTCATACTCCTTTTTGTTATTCTGTGCAAGTTCAAGATATAGTTTTTTATATTCTCTGAATTCATTCAACGTATTAACATTTCTATTTCGTTCATATGTTTCTCTTAATAGATCTAGAGTTTCTCTCATATGCATTACTGCCTGTGGGATTTTATTTCTTAGAACACCATTTATGCTCTTTATCGGAAAATGTTTATCACAGTAAAGGCAAAATCTGCTCAGAAAGAGTTTAGTTTATTATCAGCATTATCTGCTTCATATATATCCTCCCAGCTTTCTTCAAGAAGGTCTTTTTGGAAGTTAGTAATGTTTTGTGGTGTAATGTTTCTTCTCTTTACAGGAATTTATGTATTGTATTTCCAATGTCTGTGCTAAGCATTCTGATATATTTTCTCTATGTGTTTCTGAGGAATAATTTACAGTATTAGTGAATACATTATCTATACATGTTTTCGTACCATTGTAGTGTTCACGTGTGAAGGTGAACACTGTTCTCCTTAGTCCAAAACCTTTTAATACGTTCACTAAGTCTAATGTCTGACATTTATCACTGTTAAAGTCAACATTAAAATCTCCTGCTAAAACTATATTTATATCTGTGCTAAAAGTTAGGTATATAAATTCCAACAGTTCACAAAAGAAATGCCTGAAATCATCTGGTAATTTAGGTGTGTAATATGCTATTACTACCACATTTTGATTTTTTAAATGAATTGCACATACTTCATGTTTCATTTCTGTGGACATCTTTTGTATATCAGCAAGTTCCATATATTCTAAGTTTTATATATATATATAACCATGTTATGTATAAATACATTTGTAGCAAGTCAGTTCGAGATAAAAAAATTGTGTATTGAAGAATCAGTAAAATTATTATCCAATATGAGAATGAAAAATAAATATATCACTGTTTCAATGAAATCCTATAATGACATTGAGCAGAATACATAGGTTCATAAGTTTTGGTCATTTTGGACAAGTCATACATACAATAAAAGGCAAAATACAAAGGAAAACACATTATCATATCAATAACGTCAATTCAACTACCAGTAACACTAGCTGCCTGCAAGTGAGTCCTCAAGTAACCCAGTAGCTTATTTTGATAAAGATTTTTTTTAACGTTCTTTTGAAAGGTTCCAATGGAAGTTCTCTCACATCCTTAGGAATAGAATTGAAAAGAGGAATACATATTTATTTTTTTCTGATCTTTTCATATGAGCTACTAGTTTATGCCCATTCCAAGTATTATAGTCTTGAATATCTGAATATGTTGTAAACATGTGTAAGCGTTTCCTGACAAGTATAATATTTTCATAGACAATCTGTGAGAATAAAGTCATAGTACCTAAATTTTGAAACAGTGCTCTACAGAGTTCAGTATAGTAAACCCTTGCAATGCTACGTATAGCTGCTTTTTGCAATGTAAAGACTCTTAAGTTTGTAGAGCTTGTATTTCCCCAACAAAGTATATTATAGATCATTACTTTGTGAAATATTGCGTCGGATGTTGTTAAACCCGCTTCCTTGCCCACAGTCATGGCTATACGCTGAATGGCAAAATCTGATTTTGCCAATTTACCATAGACAATACCGATGTGTGCAGCACAGGCAAGAGATGGGTCAAGATTTATAACCAAAAATTTCACCTGGGTGACAGTGCGATATATATAGTGATAATTTGAAAATAGGTATGTCTCTGATTTCGATTCATTTAAAAATAACTCAGTGTGGTCAAAACATTGTTTTGCATGAGCGATGATGCTTGCTGAATTATTATCAACATCAGTAATTGATTCCAAGTTAAGAGAAAGAGATCAGCAGCATACAATATGGTCAGCAATTCATGTTTCAACAACATTATGTGTGGGTTGGTAATTTAATTAAATCAGAAAGAAGAAAGGCCCCAGTATGAATCCATGTGCGTCGTTCTGATAACACGTTCCTAATTTACGTTATCGTTATGGTGATCTTTTTGGGTTCTATTCTCGAGTTAGGACTGAATGATACTTTTTGAAACTTTTTGAAACTCTTCTAACCATACCATTCCAATTTTTGTAGTAATCTATAATGACTGAAACAATCAAAAGCCTTTGATAGGTCACTAAATATTGTCAGATATCGTTTATTTTCAAATGCTTCGAAAATGTTGTTTGCTGATCTGTTTATGTATAAATATATAATATATATTTATATACATATATATATATATATATATATATATATATATATATATATATATATATATATACATATATATGAAATGAACTAGGACATTTATTTGAAACTAATCAAACAAACCTCCTAGCGGAGCTGGCTATAAGAGCTCACGAAGCATCGAAATATCAACATCTACCCCAGACGGTAATTGTTCGAAATGTTAATTTGTTTATCACAATCGATGGAAATTGATAGACAGACTGTTTCGCCCTTATCGGGGCTCATCAGTATCATCCATCCACCGGGAGTGATAACCAAACCAACATTTCAAACGGTCATACATATTTCTTCTAGTAACTCCATGACATATAAATATGACACAGCGCCACCAGTCGGAAACAATTGAACCACATCTTTCAGAATAGAAGAAAACATTTCGGCAACGAAACTCCTACGTCCTGACACCCGAAGGTGGTTACTATAATCGCTAAGCAAGAGTACAGTTGATACATCCATTTTGATGTAATTCAACATTCACCCGCCAAAACAGATTCTGTTTTCCATTCATTGTTACCTGTAAAAGGTATAAAATTTGAGCGCTTGTTACTTGCGGCGGGTGAATGTTGAATTACATCAAAATGGATGTATCAACTGTACTCTTGCTTAGCGATTATAGTAACCACCTTCGGGTGTCAGGACGTAGGAGTTTCGTTGCCGAAATGTTTTCTTCTATTCTGAAAGATGTGGTTCAATTGTTTCCGACTGGTGGCGCTGTGTCATATTTATATGTCATGGAGTTACTAGAAGAAATATGTATGACCGTTTGAAATGTTGGTTTGGTTATCACTCCCGGTGGATGGATGATACTGATGAGCCCCGATAAGGGCGAAACAGTCTGTCTATCAATTTCCATCGATTGTGATAAACAAATTAACATTTCGAACAATTACCGTCTGGGGTAGATGTTGATATTTCGATGCTTCGTGAGCTCTTATAGCCAGCTCCGCTAGGAGGTTTGTTTGATTAGTTTCAAATAAATGTCCTAGTTCATTTCATTTTATTGCCACGAACGTGTGTCGTTAACACGAAGAAATCTGTTTTCCATACAGATATATATATATATTATATATATATATATATATATATATATATATATATATAAACATATATATATATATATATATATATATATATATATATATATATATATATATTTGACGTTTCGGTCACTCATTTTGAGCTTCTTCAGAACTTTAACAATATTACCTACCTATTTCATTGAAGTTATACGATGAAATTTTCTATGGGTACCTAACGACTTTCTATTTTTTGAAAACTTGATTTACCCACTTCTTTGGATAACCATTAATAAGTGCATTCTTTGCTTTTTCTATAGCTTGCTGTCGAAATTCTGGATCAGATCCTATATTTTTCCGGAAATTGCAAAAAAAAATTAAAATCAGAAATGCGTTACCTCCAAAACTATATGGAATGCCAAAGTTACACAAAAAAGGCATCCCTCTCAGACCTTGTTCCTTGCAAACAAACGCCCTTAGAAAACTTTTCTGAAAGATATTTTGGGCAATATATTCAACAAAATATTGCCAAAACATTAATATTGCACTTAGAACACTCTATAAAAAACCAATTTGTTCATTTTTTTACCTGCTACAATTTTGTTCATTATAATATTATCGTTAATATGCATATTTTTGCAAAAAACCGTGGAAAAATTCCGAATTTTCAATTGCCAATTACTTGAAAAGTATTGGGTTTCTGAAAAAACTTCATGGAACATTTTTTGCTTAAAATTAGTTCTTCTATCGATATCCGGGGTTATTTTGAAAAAAAAATTTCCACCTCCGAAAAGGGGTGGCAACCACCCCCAGGGTGAAAACGGAGTTCGGGTCGATATCACTTTTGAAGTTAAGGGTAAGATAAGCCTAATTCCAAAATTTCATGTAAATTGGGTCCAAGTAAAAAATTTCTGAGCTAAAAAGCTTCAATGACTGCACTATAAATAAGAATCGAAGCCTCTTAAAGTTGAAGTTCATATATATATATATATATATATATATATATATATATATATATATATATATATATATATATAATATATATATATATATATATATATATATATATATATATATATATATATATATATATATATATATATATATATATATATATATATATATATATATATATATATATATATTCAATATTCATCTTCTAATTGAGTAAGTACTTCACTCAAGTTTTTCTAGATTGCCAGTACCTGAGTGTATTAAGAAATTGAAGAAAAATCATGAAGCCTGGACAGACATACCAGCAGAACACCAAGGGAGGGTACGATCCTTTGAACATGAAAGGGGTAACTGGGCTACTTTTGTATTTGTTAATTGTGAGTCAGTTGTTGATTTTGTTTTTCATAATGGCACATTATCATTATATAGTTAGAATGAGGATAACATATTCTTTTAGATGAAGGTCATGAAGGCCTTAATCATTTGATGGAATTTATAATTAATTTAATACCTGAAGTGAGCTTGGATAAGGTTGATGATTTTCATATTAGTCTGACAAGAACTGTTATTTTGAAACACCATTGGATATTTCCATTTGTAAACTCTCTGAAGGACAGAGTATCTCGTTATAAAAGGTATGTAAATTTTTTCATTGAGTTATTACTGAGACTAGTCATAGTTTTGATTTGTTATTAAACAATTAAAAATATTTGACTTTCGAGACAGACGTTATTTCTGTTTTTATGTAGATTTACAAGTTGAAATTTTCATAAATTACTAAAGAGGCATTAAACTATTTCATGTTATTTTTAATGCCTAGGTGTTGGTGAAACATTTTTAATAATCAAAATAAAATAATATATAACTTACTTTTCACTTTTCTCAAGTGAGTATGGCATTACTCTCAAGAATGAACCAACAACCAGAAACATTTGTAGATTAATCAATAATATAATAATGTGATGTCAGCTAAATGTATATTTTTTCTTCAAACGTCATATAAGTGATAACTTCTGTGACATTTCTCAATAACATTAAGTGTCATTTATATGACTAGGAGTATAAGTACTTATACTCCTAAGCGTATAAACACATTATAGTACTATGAATATATTTTTTTAAATTTTATTTATTGGCTTTGAGCAGTGCATCATTTAAGAATCCTCCACTTCTTGCAATATCAGTACTACTTGTCCAGAGTGAACTGCTTTTAAAAATCCATTTCTTGTACCGGGTTGGAGATTGTTCGAGATTTTAAGCAGAGCTAGGTTGAAGAATTCTCTTAGCAATTTTGCTTTTACTTTGCACAGAATCTTCGATGTACCCCTCAGCAACTGCATCAGATTTCCAATCCCCATGCCTTTTCAGCGTAGTGATATCTCTCCCACTATCAACAAGCATTGTTGCGGAAGTTCGGATACCCATAACAGCTTTATAACATTTCCCATTTTGATATTTAAAAAAAAAAACGTCCTTCCCTAAATTCGGCAGGGCGCAAATTAACGTACCTTGTATATTTGATTAAATATTCATCGCCCAGGATGTTGAAGATTCTACTCTTATTAGTTTTATTGTTGGAAATGTTTATTAGCAGCAAAGAACCCATATCTTCAAGATCATCAACTGTCATATTCACTAGTTCATCGCAACGACATGCCCCAGATATTCCAAATATCAAAATTACCTAAACAATTAAGTGTTGGTTAGCACAATGTGAAACAAACAAAATGTAATTTTATTACTTTCATCGCCAAATACTTTTCGTGTGGGGCGTCAGACAAAAATTTGCTGAACTGTTCCCTTGAAAAGACTCGATTTCTTTGGCTTATAACCTTCTCTTTGCTTTTTTAAAAATGCACGCAAATTGTTGTTCAAATCCGCTTCAAATTTAACACGGACCTTATCATTGAATAATGAGAGCCCACCAACTAGAACTCTTCATTTACATTGCCATTTCGGTAAAATATGCCAATAAAACGTTCTCACAGTATTGCACTACTTTTTTTCCAATGCACCATTTGTTGAACATGACAAAGGCAGTTTATTATATATACTGCAGCAGATTTCGTCGACAACAAGTTTTGCATAGCTGCATCTACCGCCTTGGGAGGATCATTACATACTTCTAAACTGATTTCTTCACCAATTTGAAATATTTGTTTAAATAGATGTCAAACAAGTACGTATCCATGACAACGATACCAAAAAGGAAATAAAATATACAGTGAAATAAGTTATAGTAGGGGAGACCGAGATGCTAAATGGGGATTTACTCGACCGTCGTGGGGACCTTTTGGATTGTGAAGATTAGATGCTAAAGCGAAAAAAAGGTTATATGATATGCCATTTCACTGAGGGGGCAAGGTATGCATATCTTCAAAAATGTAAAAAAAAAATCGTTATATAGACATACTCGAGCGCGTCAGATATTAATAATTTATACACCCCACATCGTCTCTGATAACGAAGGTAAACTCATCAAACCAAAACTCATCGCCGATATTCAAAAGTGCAAAAAAAATCGTGACATTTCCTTCAAAATAAAAATTTAACCGTGCTCGAGAATGTCAAGGTGGCATTTTCTTTTTGCAACTTTTTTAGTCTCCTATTTCCTTATGCCACGTGCAAATCGTCAGATTAGTGAAATGCATACTCTTCTGCAAGTAATTAATTCACCTTGCCTTAATCTGACGCGCTCGAGTTTTTCGAACGATCGATTTTTTTACTAATCTGATGGGCTGCCCTAGACGAACGCCCCCATATCAAGGGTTTATGTATGGTGGGGATACTTAACAGGGTGCAAGGTTTCCCCCAATATTTTATTCTGCCACGCTTGAGTAAATCCCATAAACCACGCTTGGGCTTCCCTACTATTAACCCTTTCGGTACGGCTCGATTATCGGATATTTTTGCCTCTCAGACGACGAAATTGCAGTGCTCGACAGACGAGTGACGGATTTAAACGTCAAATACCAAATAGGTAAAATGAGGGTATGCGATTTTGTTCAACTTGAATTCATGTTTAAATTGGAAAATAGCAATAGATCTATACCAAAGGCATGTTTATTCAATAAAGCAAATTAAATTATTTATATAAATGGACAATAAAAAATACATCCTAAATCAGTGATGGGGAAACTACGGCCCGCGGGCCAAGTCCGGCCCGCGGAAAGGTTTAATCCGGCCCGTTTAAGAGTGCCGTCGTGAGAATGTTTGAACGCGTTCTTACTTCGTAAATGTTGACGACCCGCCATAAAAACGTACCTTGCGGGCGATTTATCACGAAAATATAAGAAGTTGACCATGTGTTCAATTTAATATATACATAAGGCGTAAACAAGGAAATTTCCTCAATAATGTTTAAAATAAAAATATCAAACCAAATTTCCCAAAGGGAGCTGGTTATATGTTATCCGCCCGACAAAGGGAATGTGTACATTCCACAATCCAACAGTGAATTATAGAAAAACATCGATAATTCCAGTTGGATTGTGAATGTAGAATTCGCATGCTCGGAATACATGATAACCAACCCCTTGGGAAAGGTTGTATTGATATTTTTTTTAAATTTATTGAGGAAAGTTTCCTTTAGTAAATATATTAAATTGGACCAATGGTCAACTTTATATTTTTCGTGATAAGATAGCCGAATTGTTGATAGTTTGAAATATTCATTGCCGTTTTCAATAGTATTTTTCTAAAAAATCTTAGTAGATAATTAACAGGCTAGGGATATCATTATTTAATTTGACTCGCTATTTGTGGCGAGTGTGGCTTCTGAAATCATATTTTTGCCATTAGTAAAGAGAAACCCTACTACTTTTTTGTGATTCATTTTTGTGTTCTTTTTTTAGTCTTATATTTTATCCCATAAAATACATACTATAGCAGTGGTATCGAAGGAAAGCAGTCAGGTGCGGGAAGGTTTTTTTATCCGTTTTTAGATCTCCTTATGGCCAGAATTCTCGAAAAGTTTTTCATGTCCTTCGCTACATATATGTTGGCATCTTATAGCGGCTCAACATCGACTCAGATGAGCTGAAACTTAGGTACCTGATACTTTTTTAATAAAAAATCCAATATTGCAGATTGCCTAAATGGCCTTGACCTGTTGTCATCAGCACAACTAATTTTTTCATTTTTTTCAAATTTTTTTTCTTGCCAGAACAAAAGAGTATTCAATATTTAGGTAAATTTCTGCGAACCGCATACTAGCAATCTAGAGCTGGATTCGTATCATCAACTATATGAGCCGAAATTTTGTATTGAAATGTTCTTTTCCGAGCAGAACTAAACTATTAAAATATGGTAATTTTTTCCAACGGCCACTATTTTGCGTAATTTAAGTCCAGATAAAATTCCCAAATCTAATTACTCATTGCAATTAAAGATAATGACAATCTTCGGCTCATCTTATATATTGCGAATCAAATCTTGAAACAACAAATGAAGCTTAAGGAAAACTTCTTAAGAGAACAAGATAATAACAGATGAGCACCTTTCATCAGTTTTAAGTATTATTTCTAGCTTCGCAAATGGAACCGTACTATGATGAAATTTTGATGAAACAGTCTCAATTTCATTTTTCTCATGCACCATCAACCAGTAACGACACCAGAAAAATAAGAGTGATACATACTTACTTATATTCATTTTATATTTTGTTCTTATCAATTTTCTTACCTTTTGCTTTTTTACTATTAAAGTAATAAGTGTATGTATATAATATATGTATGATGTTTATAGAAACACATTAAATTTTTTAACGATTAAAGCACTTATTCTTCTGGCCCGCTTACGTGTCTAGTTATTACAAAATAGGCCCGTTCTTAAAAAAAGTTTCCCCACCACTGTCCCTTAACATGATATGTAATAGCTAAAGGTAATGGTTAAACAAAATTTGAAAAGTTAGCCTGGGTGTGGTTAAATTTGCGAAACAGGTACAAATGCCAAAGTCCAACATTGCACGTCCTTACACATGTATCTAGAGTATTCTCCTTTTCTTTTGTTTTTCGTGTGTGCGAAACAAACCAGGCATCTTCTTGAAGGATTCTTTTTTTTCATGTTTCTAGGAACGTATATCGGAAAAGTTGTTCTCTCGATTAATCTTGCAGAATCTAAGCGGTTCATTATCAGGTCTTGTTAGAAGATGATTGGTGGAAAACGATAACATAAAAACATTGTTCATTATAAACTAACCTTAAAATGAAAACATCTTACTAACCTCTCAAATTAACTGACGTAATGACTTCTAACTGAAATGTCGCCTAAACGGAATTTTTTCTAGAATTATGTGGTCAAAAAAAAAGGGCATGATTTGGGCATTGAGTAAACAAAATATCCCATAATGTCGGAAATACAGCTCTTATATACCATTTTATGCTTTTACGCATACATGATCAATACTAGAAATCATCATGTTCAGTACGGTCGACTGCTCCCAATTTTGCACATTATATTCCACTACACATCTGCGGCTTCCGTGCATTTTCTTGAGTGGTTCCTGGTTCTACTTTTGGAGAACCACAATTTCATTAGCATGCATCAGTGGTGTATCATATGACATTCTCGACGATTTTTTCCATCTTTAATACCAATAGATGGCCACTAGAATATCAAGAAAACATACTCCTTCTACTTTATTTGGGACTGTGAACTTTCGGCATATGCTTCCTATGCTGGCCGGAACGGTTCCACAGGAGTTTGTTTGGCTATATTAAACTTGCTGGAATTTGCATTACCTGTTTTGTCTCACTCAACAAATTGGTAGTAGCCAATATCCTCCCGTAAAAAAGAATTTAAGAAAAAAATCTATTTGCCCTTTTTCCAGCGTAAAGTCTCGTCGGTTATTTTCCGTCTATTACTAACTGTCGGGGAATTTCATGGACTTCTGGAATAAAATCCTGTTTCCTCCACAAAAATTCATCGTGACCGACCTTCAACCTCGGTGCTGAAATTCATCTTGGTGGTCTTCAGCTTCCACAGTTGCTTCTGCTACTTCATTGATCAGATTCTGGGCCCTCTTCAAACACTAATTCTTTGCATCCTCAGAGCTTGGTACATACTCACTTTCACTACCATGAAAAAAACGGGGGGCTCTTCTTCACTATATCCAGAATCGTATTTACAAAGACCACACACTTCAATTTCAAAGTTAATCCACAATAAGAATCTATCCTCTCAAACCTTTCGCTTGCAGGCTGAGACGACTGCCCCTTGAAGATCCGGCAACCTCGATCTGCCGGACAATTGTCGGCCATGACATAAATTAACCGTTAGCAGTTCGGACGATCCGACCTGTCGGCATATTAATCACAGGCAGTGCCAGATTAATATCCGACACTCGTCCACGCTTAAAACGAATGTTTTGTGACGATATAAGAAGTCGCTAAGTAGTCTAGCACACAAGCATTAAATTTTCATTAGCGGCGGAACTATAACTGCGCGTAGTCTGCTGAGAGCCAATCTTGAACCATATTAACGAGTATATTCCCGTCATTTCGTTCCCGATGACCGCACTTTTATTTTTGCCGAATATATCCGTCAATCGTACCGAAAGGGTTAAAGATTCAATCTTGTGATCTTTATTAAAAGATTCGTTTCCTTTTATTGTTTTATCTCTCAAAATATGCACGTTTGAACAAAAAATAGTATGTATATGATATTCGGAGAATAAAGGCGCGTTTTCCTCCACTTTCGCCAGTCGCCGACGACTGCGGCTGAGTAGCCGCGACTGGTAGTAGCTGCGACCTATTCATTCAGGCGCGTTTTCCTCCACCTTCGCCAGTCGCCGACGACTGCGACCCGCTAGCCTGCGTCAATCAGTATTTGTCCCTCGTTCTGGTCTGTTCAGCACAAGAAAAATGAATATTTCAAAAAAATCATTAATTGCAATGTTATTAAATTATCAAGTGCAGGAGGAAAATCTGCTTCTCATGTTAACGTTAGAATCTGAGAAACAGAGGAGCGAAGAATTAGCAATGTTCCGAAATAGACGATTGGAAGGATTTCAGGCAATATTAATCCAGAACCACCTGACACACAACGAAACAAAATATAAAGAGTTTTTTCGAATTTCCCGTCATCAATATAACTACGCAAACTAACTTTCGTCGACGAATTATCGCGGCACCCCTTCCGAACGGCGACCGGACGCTGGTAGTCGCGACTCAGTACTGAGTAGCGCTAGCGGCTAGGAAAACGATGATTTAAAATGCATTGGAGATGACTTGACGAATTGGTCGACGCTACTCAGTCGCAGTCGTCGGCGACTGGCGAAAGTGGAGGAAAACGCGCCTTAAGATACTTTCTGTGCTTCGCATGGATTGTCTGGCGAACGTACCAAGCTAGTTAGTCGAGTATGTTAGGTACGCTGGCTAGCATTTGGGAGGTCTCGGGTTCAAACCCCGGGGCCGACTGGTCTGCCATGAGTTTTTTTCAGAGGTTTCCTTATGGTAAGGTAAGTCACTGCTTGCAAACTTATAAGGCGAATGCTGGGCCAGTATTAATCCTCTGAACCCTACCCACACTTCCTATGTTCCATAAATATCCCGTCTCGCCTATCCTTAATGCACTTGTACATACAAGTGTATCCTCTGATCTGGCTGAAGGAGTTAATCCCAAACTCAAGCTGCCCGCCTCCCTGACACATACGTCAGGGAGGAATGAAACACGTGGGTTTCCTTTTTCCTGGCGAACGTAGTGAGAAATTTTTTATAAATCGGCCTAAAGAATTGTTTGTACTGTAAGCGATATTGAAATTATTATTATTCACATTATAATTTCAATATCGCTTACCGTACAAACAATTCTTTAGGCCAATTCATAAAAAACAATAAATCAAAAACGGATAAACTCTAACATTCGGGTGTCTACAAATTACCATGTGGTGATTGCAACAAAATGTATATAGGTAGAACACACGGAAATTTCGGAAAAACAATTAAAGAACATGAGCGCTGCTTCGTAAACAATAAGAGAGATTCTAATTATGCCAATCATTTGCTAGATGAGAATCATTCATTTAATGAACATTTCCATATTTTACATAGAGAGAATAGAGGATTGAAATTATACTTCTGGGAAGCCCTAGAAATTAACAGGTATAAGAATTCTGATTTGTTACTGAACGAACAAATTGACGTAAATCATTCTCCACTCCTAACTATGTTTAATACTGGTTGTAGTTTGAGCAAGTTTCCTGGAAGGATTACCTACCCTCCACCCTAATTTAATTTCTTGTTGTAATCGTTTTTTCCTAGGTACTAAAAAATTTTATGTAAAACTGAGATACCAGTATTTCATTTTATCCGAAGAAGCCACCGTGTTGTGAAACACCGCGTCATAGAGTCAAATATAATAACCGTTAAAATGAAACATGTGTTTTTCTAATAATATTACACAAATTAGTAGGTTATTTCTTTGTAACGCCCAATTAAAATTATTCATTCTATTAAAACGAGAGTAAATAATTTTATTTCGTTTGTAAGTTCATTTTCTATTGATAGTAGACGAGAAAATTTACAGCATTATTTTCAAATATTGGAGTTGAAGAACTTATGTGTGTTCAAGGTGCCATGTTACGATAAATAGAGTTATAATTGATATGATAACTCTCGATAATTAAATTGCATAATGAGGGCAATATACTTAAATGAAAGAACTAACTCAAACCTTCATTCTGATTTATTTAATTAAATCGCAATTTATTATAACCTTATTTTTTGCAGATTTGTTGCTTTATTTGGAGATTTCAAGGTTTACTGCAATGAAGAAAGAACACGAACATTCATTGGTTTGGAGATCAAAAGTGGATATGATAACCTTCATTCTCTAGTTATGGATTTTGATCAGTGTCTATCAGAATTTCAACTTCCTCAGTTTTATGAGGTTAGTACAAGATGAAAATAAATCATGTTATTGAAAATTTCTCTTCTAAGTTAAATTAAATTTATTCTGAAAGTTTTAGAATATTTCATTAGTTAATTAAAGTAAAGTATTATTACTACTCAAAATGTCGATTCTTGAAATAAGAAAGTGTTTTCTTTTTATATTGCAAAACAAATTTTTTACTTTCTACTAAAATTGCCTTTATGAATATTTGTTGGCCAAGTTCAGTGCACATTTTTGTGCAAAATAATAGTTACCTTATATTGAAATAAATTCATTCATTTAACATATTTCAAACATTTCTTGTTATTATCCATCAACCTGTAACTTGTTTTTCAACAAAACTTTAATTTCTTCACGCAGGATCCTTCTTTCCACATGAGCACATTATGGTGTCTAGGAGATATGGAGAGCAAACTTAATGCATATTTGCCACAAATCAATGAAAAACTTCAGGTTATAATGGCTGACT
Organism: Cynegetis impunctata; assembly: GCA_030704885.1. Classification (NCBI taxonomy): domain Eukaryota; kingdom Metazoa; phylum Arthropoda; class Insecta; order Coleoptera; family Coccinellidae; genus Cynegetis; species Cynegetis impunctata. The sequence continues at coordinate 718,588 of JARQZK010000005.1, forward strand.
ATCTTAATGAAAATTGGTATATTCTCGCAAATTATATTTATTGTAAGGCAGGAAATAAACTGTTTCAGTTTCCATTAGAATAAAATTTAGGTCTTGTTATTTATTAAATAAAAATATTGTTTTATTCAACGGTTTATTTCTTTAAATCATCTTTCATTCTTTTTTAATATGGGATAATTTCTGCACATATTCTATGGTTCAACCATAACCATTCAAGCAATCCTTCATTGTAATCAATTACATAATCTAGTACAATGAAAAGTCAACTAGAACTGTTTTTTATCTTTTCTTTATGAGCACCTAGTCGAAGAGTCTACAATTCTCACATTTGTTTTATACCTTTTATATTCTGATTGAATAGTTACCATAGATATATACTATATACAGATATATATATATATATATATATATATATATATATATATATATATATATATATATATATATATTTATATATTAAGATTTATGATAGTTACTTGACATAATTCAAACACCATTCAATAGGGGATCGGCCAAATTCTCAAAAAGTATTTTAAATTAATCTTTATGGATACTTATTCCCATAAAAAATAAAATTTCATTTATTTATAGCCTTTTAGGTAGGTACTCAAAATCATGTTTTAATATTGTTTGTTCAAAAATCCCGCCAAAACCCCACCTTATGTCGTCTGAGAGCGCGTGACTTCATTTGTGGTCATAACAGAACAGCCACAAGCCACATGCACATTAGCATAAGTTCGCGCGAAGTTTTGTTTCGTGGAGTACATTCTTGTTTTGCTGTTATGGAACGAAAAAAATATCGTTGGTGTGCAGTACCTCAATAAACGAACACATCAAAAACTACTCCAAATGAAATATTCATTGATGTGCCAAGAAAAGCAGATATTAAAAAAAAATGGTTAGACTTAGCGAGAAGAAAGTGCGACGGAATGTCTGTAACTTCACCAATTTACTTTTGTGAAGATCATTAGACGCAATTGTACAGTAATTACTTATTAAAAATAAACGGCATGAAATGTGCTTAAATTAAATAGTAAATATACATTGTGTAATGTTAGAAGTAATTTTTACGAGAGCCATCATCATTTTTACTTGTTTCAGCTGCCGAATGATATGGAAAATTACTAGTCTAGTCAACAAGTGCTTTTTTGTTCAACTTTTTTCAGCAGTCTCTGAAAAATATGAGCAAAGTGTCATTCGATTCGGAATATAATGTAGATATTTTTTGAAAAAATAAAGTTCCGCTCGCGAAAATTGTAAAAGTTATAAACAAAAGACTGAAAGAAAAAAAGAGGGGTTTGGTTTTTTGCAAATATCCGAAAAAATAATTGAGATTTTTGATATCTAAAATTTCCTCGAAGAAAGTTTCAACTGCCAGAACTGTAGGATCAATAATTATAATTTTCTCAGAGGCGTAAAAATACGGCCGAAAACGACTAATCTGATGGCTTGCGCAAAACACGGCAATTTTGGACACTTTAACAGTAAACATTATTTTATCATATTAAATACGAAAATTAAGCAACCTAAACATTCAGACACTAACAGGATAGTTGAATGAACAATAATTCGGTAGCAAAAAAATTTTATCGCGATTTTTCAATTAGTTATATACTAGTAGTAGTTAATCAATAATATTTTGCTGCTTGAACTAGAACATTGCAAGTGCGATAACTGTTGAACTGTAAATCTGACATTTTTTTTCTTTAGCTAGTTTTGAAAGGCTTCTGAATAGATCATCGTTAAAAAAAATTGAAAAAAATTATTTTTCAGTGTTTTATTAATAATTTACGTAGTTGCAAAATAAATAAAAAACATTAATTAATCATAACAATTTTTTTTAATTCCCCTATGAACTACTTATTTGTTTACCTATAAGAGTTTTTTGTACAATAGGACACCAAAATTTGAATAAAGCATTTTTATGCAGCTTCCGATTATAAAAAATGGTTCTTTGAAATTAATAAAAATAAAAATATTTTTTATTTTGCAACTACGTAAATTCTCAATAAAAAAAGAGACAAATTAAAATTTTTTTAACCAGGATCTATTCTGAAGCCTTTCAAAAGTAGCTCCAAGAAAGGAACGAAATCTCAGACCTATAGTTGAATAGATATAACACATAACACAATTTTCATGTTCAAAATCAAAAAAAATTAATAATTCTCAATTGCATAACTAATTGAAAAATCGTGATAAAAATTTTTTTGCCACCGAATTATTGTTCATTCATCTATCCAGTAAGCGCCTTATTTTTTTCGTACATAAATTTTTGTATTTAATATTGTTAAATAATGCCTATTGTTAAAGTGTCCGAAATGGGCTTGAGTTGCGCAAGCCAGATTATCCGTGTTCGGTCGTATTTTTTTTAGCTCCATGTTCGTCCAAAAAATCATTAGAGGGCTGAATTTCGGATATGTTGTTCATTATTTTTACATGTTCTTAAGCCGGTCTGAATTCCGCTCATGTACCTCCCCGCTACTCTCTTGCTCAAAGTTAGAAAATACTAAAATTTTGACTAAATTTAACCACATTTTGATGCTTTCGCTCTGCCGCAGAAACAACCTCAGATTTCAGCTCATTTGGTTTATATTAATATTCAAATATAATTATGTATTTGATCACAAACTGAAAAAACTTTTATTCGACTAGTTTCGCCTTTTACAGCATTATCAATACTGGCGAAACTAGTCGACATCGTCTATTGATTTTATTCATATGTATTAATTTTGAGAAAGTTTAACATGTTTACGTAGAAAGTTGAATTTTCTGATAATATTCATGGCTACTGTAGATACAAATTTTCAGTAAATGACGGTAAGTCAAAAATCAGGAAATTCAAACGTTCTGAATTTTAGCTGCCAAAGTTCTTTTTCAATTCTTTGCCATATATACATATTTTTGAAGACGTAAGAGAGTAACAATGAATAGAGATGCAGGTAATATATACTTGTTCATGCAATATCTGATCCCAAAATGTGAAATTATAAATAACTAGGTATATATGTATATAGTATTGAAAATGACGAAAGTTTTTCTTAAGCTAAAAATATCAGGCTTATATAGAGAGTGAATATTTTGTATGTTTGAATCTATACGACCAAAGTAAATAAAACAGGCAGTCCAAAAATACACCTCATAATGAAACAGCTTTATTGTTATAAATATGTATTCATCTTTTCATTCAATTTAAGAAAGTTAAGAGTAATGTGACAAATAATTTTATACCAATGTGAGGATATGTGGAAGAATCAATTTGCACTATATTAAATTTGCAACTATGAAGCTTTCCACTGCTATTTTATTTATTATACAGTTTCGAATATTTCAACACATTCTGTACAATCCAATTCCTGCAATATGTCTCACATATCCACAGATTCTTCATTGTATTAAAATCCGGTGCCAGGAAATTCCAAAACGATTTTCGGATATTTGATCATTCTCTTGTGTACTACTGAGTCTTGCTGAAATATTGGTTCGCTTACTATTTGAATCTTTTTCAGTTGGATGGATATATTTTGTTTCAGCTTTATGTTGTATTTAATGAATACTGACTTATTGCAAATAATGTCTACATGTTTTCAACAATAAATTGCTACTCTATCTTAGAATATCTGCTATGTATTTTTTAAGGAACAACTTTTATGCTTTCTGGACGGCATGACTCAGAGCGCGTTCAAAGAAGACACTTTCCACAAATTACAAATGCAAGTATAGTCGATTTAGCTGCGAAATCACAACCCAAAAGAGAATTGTTATTAAAAAATGATAGACATCAAGAGAAGAAACATGTTAAAGGAAATGCTCATACATCACATTTAACTATTTAATAGTTCAAGGTACAAAATCCCTATCTGTACATAACATTTCAATAATTTAATTATTACCAAATATAAATACTCGAATTGATGAATACCCACGTTTTATTATGATATTCATATTGCTTATTTTAGGTACCCAGAAAACACAAACAGGTATCGTCAATATCATTTTGTGGATTTGATTGAGGTTGGCCTTAAAATTAATATGTTTCAGGATTTCAATAACTTTACACGGTGGGCAAACATCGATGTTTGTATGGGGTATCTCGGTAACTATAGGAGATACAAAAAATGGGGAGGGAATTCCCAATCTCTTTTTCCGAGACGAATTCGCTAGAGAAACCCAGAATTTGCTATCTTCTTTTGTTTTCGAGTTATAAACAAAAATTTTTCGACTTTCAGACAACTGTGAATATAATGGTTGTTTGTGAAGTTACGAGATCATAACTTTTAGGCATTTTTCCTGTATAATCTAGTGACGTCGAGAAAATTTGAAAAAATAGTGCAATTTCGAATAGTTTGGTTGGAACTGATTTTTCCCCTTTTTAACGATGTATCATACATACGATCGTCGCTTTCAATGTGTAAGTCTTTCATAGCGAAAATGATATTTAATACATTACTTTTTTGCGTTTTTGTATACGTATTTCTTTCCTTCATAATATCAATTAACTGTTTTAATCGAAAAATCAGGATGATATGTTAGAAAGCAGTAATAAACACTTCTGATATTGCATCTGAGATATATTTCAATCGCTATTCAGAAAGGAGACAACCTAATAAATATATTTTCAAGTGATTATAGAAAATCTTATTAATTGCGGATCATTCAACAAGCCAAGACCAAAAAATTACAACATTGAAGATGCTGAAGAAACTAGTATGTCTGTTATTGGAATGACGGTTACAAGTCCTTCATTTTCTAGTCGTCAGATTGAAGCTGAATCTGAGATTTCAAGGCGACGAGCTTTGGGTATTCTGAAGCCTTAATATAAAATAAGAAAACAACATCACCTGTAACCAACTGATTTCCAACGACGATTAGAGTTTTATATAATATGGTATCATCAAAAATTCCAACAAGGTTCATTCTTCTATAAATATATAGTTTGGAAAAATGAAGCATACATTAGCAGTGCTGGAATTTTTAACAGGCATAACGAGCAGTACTGATCTGATATGAACCCTCGCCATACCGTCGACGTTCGATCTCAGAGACGCTTTGGTTTTAGTGTTTGGTGTACATGGCAGTCGTATTTCAACTTATCATATATATGGCCATAACGTAACATATACGTAACTACGAAATTTTAAATCAGAAAATTATTCATGGGCAATCTTCCCTTAATTGAGGTACGCAATCATTTCTTCCAACATGATGGTGTACCGCTTCATAATATAAAGACCGTTTCAGAATTGTTAAATACTAATTTTGAAAATAACTGGATGGGAATATGGTCCAGTGAGGTGGCCACAACGATCACCTGACTGTACGCCACTGGATTTTTTCTTTTGGGGATATATAAAAGACAAATTATATAACAAAAACAGTACCGATATAAAGGAACTCTGACAAAATTTTATAGGCTGTGTGAATTCCATTTCAAATATTCATATTTATAATGCAGTTCAGAGTGTTGCAAAGAGATGTAATTTACGTATCAACCATAATGGACATCAGTTTGAACATTTATTGTAATTTGTATTGTTTTTTTATAGTTGTCATGCATTATAAAATTAGATATAAATATCTAATTTTTAGGCTTGTTGAATGATCCACAATTATTAAGATTTTCTTTTAATCTCTTGAAAATCACTTTATTAAGTTGCCTTCTTCCTAGATAGCAATTGAAATATATTTTATCTCAGATGCAATATCACAAGCGTTATTACTTTGAATAAAGCTTTCTAACATATCATATTTCTCTTAATTATTGTTCGACATCCTGACTTTTACGATTGAATCAGTTGAAAGATATAATGGCGGACAAAAATGTACAAACAATGTCATAGACAGGGCCGGATTATCCCTGCCCGGTCCCCAGGTCTTTTCAAGTTTATAAAGGGATGTAAGTAATTTCCAGATGATCGACTCCAGGTATCCTGTTACTTCAAAGTCTACATCTTGGAAGTTGGCCCTTTCTAATACATCATTTTCAATGGCTATTATCGAAAATGAATTCAAACGGTTCTGAGACATTGTTGAACGAAGACCGTTTATTAGTTCTACTACTCGATAATAGATGGATCTGTATGTATGAAGTATTTCATCAATTGACAAAATGCGTCGAAAGAAAGCAATTATATTGTTTAGGAATTTCATACAAATAAAATTTTCATTCGATGAAATTTATTTTCTTGGTGCGTGCACGGGCCCCTAGTCGATGCGGGGCACCTAGGCAGTTGCCTACTCTGCCTAATGGTTAATCTGGCTATGGTCATAGATTACACCCGCCTATTTGGAATACGTATGATAAACGCAAAAAGTAATGCAGTAAAATATTACTTTCGCTATTAAAGACTTACACATCAAAAGCAACTTGACACATGATACATCGTTAGAAAGGGGAAATTAAGGCCATTACTCGAAATTTCACATTTTTTTTCAAATTTTCGCGACGCCCCTGGATTATACAGAAGAAAGTACATGTAAAACTTATTATCTCGTAACTTCACAAACAACCATGAAATACCTGAAAGCCGAACTTTTGTTTAAACTCGAAAACTAAAGAAGATATCAAATTTTGGATTTTGGCAGTGAATTTTTCTCGAAAAAAGAGATCAAGAATGTGCCCCCAATTTTTTTGTATCTCCTATAGTTACCGAGATACAAACATCAAAATTGGCTCACCCAGTACATATGTTTCGTCTATGCAGCACATGGTAATTAGACAAAAGTATGCTGCACTACGTAGAAAAAAACCTCTTGATACATATATAACTAGCGAACCCGGAAAACGTTGTTCTGTCATATAAATTATTTTTATATATCTTTCTTTCAATTCATCTATCTATCTTTTTATCTACCTATCTATATTTATTCATCTATTTCCCGATGTATCTCTATATATCTAAGTATCTATATATTTATCTATCTATCTATCTACCTATATATCATTCTATCTATCAATCTTTCTTTCCCGGCATACGTTGTTCTGTCATATAAATTATTTTTATCTATCTATCTATTCATCTATCTATCTGCCGATGTATCTCTATCTATCTATATATTTATCCATCTATCTAACATTTTATCTATCAATATATATCTACCTATATATCTATCTATCTGACCCGGCAAACGTTGTTTAAATAATGTATATGTCAACACAACGTTTGCCAGAATATAACTATGTGATATGATAATACCTACATATATTCATTTTAATAAGAGAGTTTTAAACAATAAAGCACCAAAAATTGAAAAAAATTAGGAAAATTTCACATTGCATTTACTATAATATAAATTTTACTCATACTTTGCCCTCAGCAACAGATACTTACTCAATCCTCAATCCAGTCAACCAACTACCTTATACCGCCATCTGTAAGTATCTTATCAAACTGCCAGAGATAATCAACAAATAATTTGCAATAAAATAATATTGCGACTATAAATTAAGATGTAAGCTATCCTATCTTTCAAACACATTCAATTTCCAATAAGATTGGCATTTACAATGACAATCAATAAGTCGCAAGGCCAAACGATGTGTTTGTGGCTTAGATTTGGGCACACCATGCTTTTCCCACGGACTTTACGTGTCATTTTCTCGCTTGGGTAAACCATCCAGTTTGTTTGTGTTGGCTGAACACGGACTAACCAAAAATATTGTACCGGGTGTCTGATTAAGAGAGTCACGCGGCTGTATCTCACAAACTATTCGTCGTAGAGACTTACGGTAAAAAATTTTATAACCGAAGTGGCCAACAGAAAATCCTGGAAATTATTTTCAGGTTTCTAAGATGACCGCCAGGGGGCGGCCGTAACCGCCAGCTGAAACTTTTAACGTGATTTTTCTCTAAAATTCATCTGGTGAATATACCAAAAAAATATTTTTCATATAAAGCTGAGCTTTATTCGAGTCATTTTTATTTGAGACTTTTTGACGCATCTATTGAAATGAAGTGGTGGGGGGTGATTCAATGTTCCTTTGAATAAACAGCTGTAGCTCCTGAACGACTGATCCGATTTCAACAAAGTTGATATCGTTGGGAAAAACAATTATTGCTTCATTGAAAACATTTTATCTGTGATCTGTCAAATTTTTAGTTATGCTGGTAGAGAGCGTTTTTTGATATAATAACAGAAAATTGCTAATTTCTCCTAAAAGTTAAATACAATAACATAACTCTTTTTCCATAAAAATGTATTGTGATGATGCCAAAATAGGCTAGTGAAAACCGTATCTCGACATCTTGTTCCTAGCCTTAAATATCGAAGAAAGTAAATTTAGTTATCATATGATTCAAAAAGACGCCATAACACCGGATTTTATTCTCATTTATCTGTATTTTTCAAAGAATCAATGATGAAATTTCATCATTCAATGATTATCATATAGGTACTAGTATTCTTAGTTCAAAAAATTTTTATAAAATCGTTTAGGGGCATAATAATCAATAAATATAATTTGTGAAAGTGCAAGAAGGTAGTCAGAATAAGAAGAGCAGGCTATGAAGGAAAAATAAATGCCTAAAATCAACTTGTCAAAAAATATTAAAAATGAACTTATAATGACAGTGTAATGAGTTTTTGTGGCACACACTAGTAAGGACTGAAAACTATTGAAATGCATTTACGAACAATGAAGATGTTGATATATTTGCGGTATATTTTGAATGTCTTCAAAATGCGGCAATAGCACAAAGATTATATAGAACTCGATTTCCAAATTGGCGTTCACGCCATGCGAGAATTTGTTGGGCATATTTGAAGAAAATAGAGAATTTTCATCTGAAATTTATAGAGTCGAAACTGCCAGTATTACGCAAATTTCGGACTTAACGCGGAAAAATTCTCGCGTGGCGTAAACGCCGAATATAGAGCACTGTATATTCTTTGTGCCAATGCCACATTTTGAAGAAATTCAAAATATACCGCAGTAATATCAACAGCTTCATTGTTTGTAAAAGGCATTTCAATCTTTTTCAATCCTTACTTCTGTGTGCCACAAAACTTATTAAACTGCCACTAGATGTATAATTTTAGTATTTGTTGACAAGTTGATTTTAGGCATATGATTTTCCTCCATGGCCTGCTCTTCATTTACTGACTACATTGCACTTGCATATTATTACATTGGTTATTATGCTCCCACTAGATTTTTTTTTCGAAGTTTTTGAAATAAGAATGTTATTTTTTGAAAATCATAAATTTATGAAATTTCATCATTGATTCTTGGAAAAAGTCAGATGAATGAAAATACCAGTGTGATGGCGTCTTTTCGAATCATATAAAAACTAAATTTTCTTTCTTCGATATTTTAGGCTAGGAATAAGATATCGAGATACGGTTTTCACTACCCTAATTTGGCATCATCGCAATAAATTTTGATGGAAAAAAAGTTATGTTATTGCATTTAACCTTTTAGAGAAATTAGCAATTTTCTGTTATTATATCAAAAAACGCTGTCTACCGGCATAATAAAAATTTGACAGATCACAGATAAAATGTTTTCGATGAAGCAATAAATGCTTTTCCCAACGAGATCAACATTGATGAAATCCGTTCAGTCGTTTCTGCTGTTTCTTCAAAAAAACATTGAATCACCCCCCACCACTTCATTTCAATAGATACGTCGAAAAGTGTCAAGTAAAAATTACTCGAATAAAGCTCAGCTTTAAATGAAAAATATTTTATTGGTATATTCACTAGATGAATTTTAGAAAAAAATCACGTTAAAAGTTTCAGATGGCGGTTACGTCCCATGGCGGTCATCTTAGAAACCTGAAAATAATTTCCAGGATTTTCTGTTGGCCACTTTGGTTATAAAAATTTTTACCGTAAGTCTCTATGACGAATAGTTTGTGAGATACAGCCGCGTGCCTCTCTTAATCAGACACACGGTACACTCCATTGCACTAAGAGATTAATAATAAATAGTATTAATTTTTTAATTGCCAAAATTAGTATAAGAAATATAGATTTATGATGTATATATAGCTATCAAAAGTGTTATTTAAAATATATTTGTTAATTTAATAAAGTATGAAGGATGAAATAATTAAATGCTTAGCGTCATTTTATAGGTCGATATTGTCTAGAACGCTCCATTCATCTTTGAATCATAACCACATACCCACACATATACAGTAAGTTAATTATTTTCTATTTAACTAAAAAATTATCTTATAGAAATAATATAAATGGCAAAACAACGTTTGCTGGGTCAGCTAGTATATATATATATATATATATATATATATATATATATATATATATATATATATATATATATATATATATATATATATATATATATTTATATATATATATATATATATATATATATATATATATATATATATATATATATATATATATATAGTATATATATATATATATATATATATATATATAATATATATATATATATATATATATATAATATATATATATATATGTATATATATATATATATATATATATATATATATATATTTGAAATGGTTAACTCTGTTTTTTATTAGAGATTCGTGTTCTACAGTAAAAAAGTTTTGTACGAACAATTTTTTACAATTCCTCACAGATGGCCCTGTAATCGAATTTGAATTTACAGTGTGAACGACGTTAACGTCAGCATTTCATTTGAATGATCAATAGAATGTCTAAGTTAAGGTCATTCGAACGGTAAATTCAAATTCAATTACAGAGCCATCTATGAGGAATCGTGAAAAATTGTTCGTACAAAACTTTTGTATTTTGCGCCGTAGAATACGAATCTGCAATAAAAAAAATAGAGGTTCCCATTTAAAATTTCAAAGTTGACCCCTTTCCATCCCTCAAGGGTGAAGGAACTGGAAGTTTTCAGCATAAGTGGACTTCCCTCTCAAAACCATCTTTTTTTTTTAAAAACATTTTTCCGAGAGATGTAACCTTTTCGAGATTTTCAACTGATTCAACTTAAAAAGTTCACCCATATATATATATATATATATATATATATATATATATATATATATATATATATATATATATATATATATATATATAATTAAGTGAACTAGGACATTTATTTGAAACTAATCAAACAAAGCCTCCTAGCGGAGCTGGTTATAAGAGTTCACGAAGCATCGGAAATATCAACAAAACTACCCTAGACGGTAATTGTTCGAAATGTTAATTTGATTATCACAACCGATGGAAATTGATAGACAGACTGTTTCGCCCTTATCGGGGCTCATCAGTATCATCCATCCACCGGGAGTGATAACCAAACCAACATTTCAAACGGTCATACATATTTCTTCTAGCAACTCCATGACATATAAATATGACACAGCGCCACCAGTCGGAAACAATTGAACCACGTCTTTCAGAACAGAAGAAAACATTTCGGCCACGAGAACAATTACGCCCGGAACACCCGAAGGTGGCTACCATATTCGCTAAGCAAGAGTAAAGCTGACACATCAATTCGATGTGATTGAACATTACACACCGCAGGCAGCAATCGCCCCGAATTTTATCGCAATGGCAAATGAATATAAGTAAGAATTATTCGTGTTAAACGGAAAACACGCCCGTGGTTATAAAATTAAGTGAACTAGGACATTTATTTGAAACTAATCAAACAAACCTCCTAGCGGAGCTGGTTATAAGAGTTCACGAAGCATCGAAATATCAACGATATTTCGGGGCGATTGCTGCCTGCGGTGTGTAATGTTGAATCACATCGAATTGATGTGTCAGCTTTACTCTTGCTTAGCGAATATGGTAGCCACCTTCGGGTGTTCCGGGCGTAATTGTTCTCGTGGCCGAAATGTTTTCTTCTGTTCTGAAAGACGTGGTTCAATTGTTTCCGACTGGTGGCGCTGTGTCATATTTATATGTCATGGAGTTGCTAGAAGAAATATGTATGACCGTTTGAAATGTTGGTTTGGTTATCACTCCCGGTGGATGGATGATACTGATGAGCCCCGATAAGGGCGAAACAGTCTGTCTATCAATTTCCATCGGTTGTGATAATCAAATTAACATTTCGAACAATTACCGTCTAGGGTAGTTTGTTGATATTTCGATGCTTCGTGAACTCTTATAACCAGCTCCGCTAGGAGGTTTGTTTGATTAGTTTCAAATAAATGTCCTAGTTCACTTAATTTTATAACCACGGGCGTGTTTTCCGTTTAACACGAATAATTCTTACTTATATATATATATATATATATATATATATATATATATATATATAATTGTCAAATTAACAAGGTTTAGACGAAGTGAATTTCAATTATAACGAAATAATATATATCAAGTACAACAGAAAGTTGCCTTTATTCAATGAAAAATTACAAAGTTGGAGTAAATAAGTACGTATAAAACTATCATTACTGAGTACATACAAATATGTACAGTAATGACAGTATCCAATAAAACAAATAAAATTCTAATATCTATTATCTGGTGGTGTGGGGAAAAAACGTCTCCTTTTAGGTGTATTTCCTTGAGCTCTGAAAAAATAATTGAGGATTAAGTTATAAATATAGAGATTTCAGAAATTTGTAGAAACTACTCAGATAACGTGACCTTTTTTTTCAAATAGATAAATAAGACTGGCAGTCCATTTTAATCAATGAACTGAATAAATATTATTATAAGTTGGGTTGAAATATTTCCTCGCAGTTTGAAAATCAAAATAAAATTCATCTAAATCAAATTTCAATTAATTCAAATTTGATTTGGGTGAACTATTTCATAATTATAATTAACATTATCAGGAATGAAAAAATGTAAAAGAAATTATTTTCTGCTGTAGAATTAGAATGAAGCTTTATTTTCTCAAGAAAATGAAGATTTGAAAGAAAATCTTACAGATTTAACTGAAATAGTATTTCATATTGTGTGAAAACAATTCATTTGATTCTGTTTTAAAACTAGGATCACTGTGTTGGTGCTCATTAACTCTAAAATTGAAGTTGCTGGAAGAGGCCTCTATGTGTGCCTCTGCAACTAATAAATAAGAATATAATGAAGTTATAATTTCAATATAATTAGATAAATTTGAAAAAAAAAGTTTTGCACTATACTGGTTTTCGAAATTTCAAGTGAAACTAGTATAAATACTATAAAATAAAAAAGGTTAAAGCAAGAATTGAAAACAAACATCATAAATAGGACATACAAAAAAAATGTGTTCACTTAACAAAAAACTAGTTTAAAATTTATAAATTCTTATGAATCCTTAAATTAGATGATGTTTTTTTTTCGATGTGAATAATCTATATTCATTTATTTGGAAAGGGTAACCTGAATCAAAGTTTACCACTGGTATATGATTATATTTCAACTTTCCAGTTCTTCAAAGTGGAATTCATATCAAAAATCAAAAACTGTTTTCAATAAAAAATTTTTCAATTTTATCAGTCTCAATACAGCTCGAAGTAAGAAATTGTCAGCATAAAATTACTTATTACCTGCTCGGTGTTTTAATGGGTCGTAGGAGTAAAGAATCGGTACTTGGCGTCTGCTGTAATCTTGTATTGCAGTGGCTCTGAGTGACATGAATGAGGGATTCCCAATACGAAGCAGGTATCGAAAATAGAAATTTCATTATCTGCAAATAACAGCCTGATGTTAATGATGCACTTTTAATAATAACTTTCTATTTAGACAAACTTACGTTTCTTTGTTGCCTCAATTCAGTAATCAGATTATTCTTATCTTCTAGATCTTCTGATAAAAAGCCTACTATGGTAGGACCGAATACCATGGCTAGGTTATCGGCAGGCATCTTTATTTCTCTCATTTCGGATATTCTAAAGAACAACATCATGTTATATTATGAAATATTTTTATAAATCATAAATCTCGATTATACAATCACACAAATTGAATAAGGAAGAGTAGATTTTGATAATAAACATTAT
>JARQZK010000005.1:737500-932500 GCA_030704885.1 Cynegetis impunctata
GTGTTCAATATCTCTCAGAATTGTTGTTACTATAAACTTGTACCAAAGGAAATTCATCTCTCATTCAGCGATTCATTTAGAATCATCTTATCCAATAACTGTGATAAACATCTCGAAAATATGAGACATTAATTTGTTCTACAATTACTCTAGTTTTCACCTACTTTAAGAGTTTTTACATCCTTCTCTGAACCAGGCACTCGGTATAGTCCCACTTCCTTGGTATCTCTACGTTCAATTTCATTAACGCAATGAATAATTATAGCAGGTACCATAGGCGGTGTCGTACCAGTATAATCGCCAATAATGCCCTGAAATACCTTTATATAAGAGAGATATCGGTAACCCAAATAGCGTCAGTCAGTATTAGAGCATACGTATTTTGACATTTAACCAATGCACGATTCGATTCTTAACGCAACGTCCCTAAATAACGTTACCGCTAGCCCTAATTTACGGAGCATAAAGACAGACGGTATTTGAAATAGCGCCTAACAAATTAACATGCCAGGCATGCGCAGCCTTTTTTTTAATTTAAAGGTTATGTAACTTTGTTGTTTTCTTGTACTTACTACTAATATAAACGTACGACTGTTTTAATTCCTTCATTTGATTTTTAAGTAATGGTAAATTAATAATATATAAACTCTGGGATCTGTAGAGCATGATACAATCTGTAAATATCATCTTTTCAAACCTAAACAAAAATTTACAGTCTTCATCTGGAACTTCGTCTAACGAAAAACGCTGTTGGGCATCAATATCTTGTTGATCCCTTATAATAAAATGTTCATCAAAATAGCGGCTTCAATGTCTAATCATTTTCACCACCAATAATTATCACTTCAAGATCTTCATCCATTGCAGAAATTCTAGTGGAAGTTAGGAAAAAGTATTGAAAATAAAATGAATCTATATAACAAATATAATTTTCGTCTTTTATTGGAACAATAATAATTCAAAAAACCTAGGATATGGCTAAGGCAAACGCACAAATTCAATTAAACAGATAAAAACTCACAAGACAAACAAAAGATAATATAATAATAAAGCATAAAGCTAGGTTAAAAGGTTAAGTCACATTTTCGAATAGCGCGGGTTCTGTGAATTAGGGCACGGTAAAATATTATTCTACAAACCGTGCGGTAAAACATCGCTGCCGATAACTGTTAAATAAAAGTAAAATACCGCTTGACGTAAAACCAATACCGCAGGACGTTAATAACGTTGACATGCGCTATTCGTTTCACCGATATCTCTCTATTTAACAACGTCAATTGACTACTAACTTCGTGCAACATTGTTCAAAATTATAAATCAAATACAGTAAAACACTTGGCTTGATTATACTAAAATTGCTATGTTTTCTCGACATATATATTTTGGGCTATTAACCCGAAGAAAAATTCTTTTAAATTAACTTTGTCCCCAAATTGAGTCAGAAGATTTGCAATTGGTTGAATAAATACAATATAAGAACTATTAGTACAATAAAATAAATTTGGTTCCTTATTGGCCAATAATAGGGACATACAGTCTTTGAAAAATCTGGTGGAGATAATTCAAATGTATTGATGGTCACGTATTTTACATCAAACTTGGAGAAACATCGGTACCGCATTTTTTTTTAAATTAATTTATTTATTTATTGTCAAAAATATCTCATTACATCGTAGGTACAGTTAACACAGTTATAGACACAATGGATCATATTGTGACATTGGATGAACAGAAGAAATCAATCATCCAAAGTTAGAATGTCACTGGAATTTGGGGACATTGCATTAAGAATACAGATTTTACTTACTTACTTTTAGATAATAGTATGGACCTTTTCAGAAAATCTATACATTTAGAGATTACGTCAGGCAGCTCCAAGAACTTACCCATCACTACTGACCAAATATACCTTAGGATATCCCTCATTAAAACAGTTATATAAATAGACACATTGTTCTGTATTTACAATAAGAGTGATTTTACTTTCGTTTTAATAAATTGTATGATCTTATAATGATTATATTTACAGTTAAAGATTTATAATTATTATTATATAATAAGATGGATTTCAGTTATTTTGTTTTAAAAAATAAATAATTAAAGATTTATATTTATATTAAATTAAGTATAATTTTGGTGGAATGAAGCCACATATTTTACTATAGTTGATTTACTTCAATATATATGTTCTCCATAAGAAACTTCAAAAAGTCCAATCGAATAAAGATTCAACCTCTGATTGAAAAATAATGAGCAATAAACTCGGATCAATTTTTATTTTGAAATTTATAAGTGTGGGAGATTTGTGGAGTACTTGTTTCCTTTGTTCCAGATGGCATTTGGAGTCATTATGAAAAATGCAGAGCACAAAATGTCCTGCAAATTCGATCATAGGCAAAATTTTATGTTACTATTACTAATGTGAGGAAAATATTTTCCTGTTATTTTCGTTATTCTTAGCTTAAACTTGAAGCTCCAATTCATTATCATCAAGCTCATTCTCTTTTGGCTCATTGTGTCCATACACGGACCGTTCATACACGGAGAGTTCAGATTAATATGCAATTATTCAGACAATTTCCAGGCATACCTCAGGAATCTCCTTTGTTCCAATTTCTGTACAACCTATATGTTCATGATCCTTATCCACACACTACCATAATAGGAAGAATAATCCTAAGGTACCTCATAACACAGGTATTGAAGATACAATAGAATCACTGCAACACCTTTCTAACAAAACAACATAATGGATGGGAAAGTGGATAAGCATTCTAAACCCAAGCAAGTTACACCTAATTATATTCAGGCATCATCAGAAGGTTGACTCTCCAACAATTACTATGGTACAACAGAAAATACACACCAAAATATGGGTAATATCTTGGAATTATGATAGATAAAAAACTAAATCACAGACATTTTCAAAATGTCAAAAAGCGAATTACAAGAGAGAAGTATTTTAGAGCATTGACCTATAAAAATTATGGTAACAACTATGCAACAACAACAAAAATATGCAAATGTAAATGCAGTCCTCTTCTGAACTATGAAAGTCTCCTTTACACCAACTATAGAAGATCTATCTTACATACTGTGGAGGTAGCGGAACCAGCAAGCCTAAGATCAATCAGCAATATTGGACACCCTCGGAATCCCATGTATAATCTCCCCAATAATTTAGTTCATCAGAAGCTGAACAGAATAAATTTTGACAAGACACAAGAAGCTTCTACGCAAATTTATCAACATTATCAATCCAGGAGAGCATCACTAAAGAAACTCCACATAATAACAAGAAAAAATTGCCGATGAAAATACTGATGAATGCAATATTTGAAATTTGATATGTATATATTTTTTTGAGATATCAGTTCTTTGCAGCCATTCGGTGCAAATCAAAAAACTTTATTATTACACAGATGTTTTACTTATGAATATCTACTAATACTTTTATTATTTAATAACCAAGGGTTCAATAATTTTAATGTTTCTCTTTGTAAAAGAACTTAAATATATTAAATGATGTGATGTTGATGTGCTTATTACCATCCATTCTATATTTGTTTTCAAAATTTTATTCGGTTTTTACAATTTTATTATACAAGCTCCTTTTTATCTTGACATTTGATGTAATTATTGATCAAATAAACTATCTATTTTCACGCTCTATCTTGAGATCAGTTAATTGTATAAAATATGATTGAAGACCCAATATGCACAGTTTTATGCTGTACATTTTATCTCCAAATATCATTTCAGGCAAAGAATTATGAAATCAACCAAAAAAATGATTTTTGCTAATTTTAACACTGATAATCGTACAAGAAAACCTGTGACTAGAACTAACTTATGAAATGTCACAACGAAAATTTCATTAATCCTTGTCTGAACAGAGAGGAAATATAATATGCGACAATTTCCTTATTACAGTACCTAGGGACCGTTCAAGTATTATGCAAGCACTATAGGGGGCGGGGGGTCTTTGCTTTGCTTATTTTTTATGACATGGGGGGTGGGGGTCGAGATGGTGATTACGTCAGCAGTAGTTTTTTTTCAGATTGGCAACCCACACTTTGTCTATGCTTGAAAACCAAACACATATTCTGGGCCGGGCAAACAAGATCCTTCTGATTTTCCAGACATTAAATTTTATTCAGAATATGTACGTGAAAGCCAATACTTCCTTCAAATTGTAAAATGTAGAAATAATGAATGCTGTAGTCCAAGAAGTGGCCTATTTAGTTTACTAGATAACAGGTTTCTTCCACCACCAGTAAAAGTAAAACAAACAGTTGATGACTTGGTTTGGATGATGGAGGGCAATTTCTCAATCTTCCAGTCAATTTAGCTGTACTCTTACATTCTTCACTCAAAGATTTCCTGCAAATGCCCTACGATTATCTTTGTCCGGCGGTAAAATTGAAGCTATCAAGTCGAACATACAAAACGTTCGGTCTTTATCATTTTCCATCAAGTCACTAAATCGTCACGTCAATGTTGAATGGCTTGATGAGAACGACGTAGACATTCCAAAATCAGATGAAAGTGAGCAAATACACAACATTGGGCAGCAAACATCCAAAGTCATCGAAAACTTCGAATCATGGATTTGGGTGTCATGGACTGAAGGCTGTTTATTGGAATTAATATGTATACCAAAAATTTGAAAAGTTTACTTTGTTCATAATAGTACTTAATAAGATTATAATATTTGTACCTTACTTTATATTCCGTACTGTGTCAATAAAGTTTGTTTAAACGAATATTATGTCCTCTACCCTAAGCCTATTTTATAACTGCTGCTTATGAATCAATGAAAAAAAAAAAAAAAAAAAACAGAATACACTAAAAGAAAAATGCATATAGGAACCCATATTATGTCAAGGATATCGAGATCCTGGAAAGAATACAAAGAAGAGTTACGAAGATACCCACTGAACTGCGAGATCTACCATACCCAGAAAGAATGAAGAGACTACAGTTGACAACATTAAGGGAACGGAGACATAGAGGAGACCTTATAGAGGCTTACAAAATAATTAGTGGACACTATCATTGCGAAATTAAAAACATTTTTCATCTCAACCAGAACACGCATCTTCGAAGGCCACTCTTTGAAATTGGACAAAGAAAGAGCTGCTAAACTCCAAAGAAAGAACTTCCTAACCAATCGTGTGGCATATTCATGGAATGCACTTGCAGATGAAACAGTGACAGCAGCAAACGTTAATATATTTAAGAATCGGTTGGATAAAGAACTAAAGCAGAGTACAGCAAGAATGATCCATTATAGCGCATAATGAATGTCTAGTGTAAACAATAACACATGCTAGGAAACAATAGACTCATCGGTTTACCGCTTGCTATTGGTCAATTACAGAATTACAGGTATCAATGTTTACGTAAGCATGGGAGAGGGGTAAGTGCTTTGCTTACTTCTGCTGACAAGGGGTGGAGGGGGTAAATAAATGTAATAAATCTGCTTACGTAATACTTCAACTGAATCGAAAGAGGTAATAACACCGTTAAGTGCCGGCTCTACGCGACATGACCAAAAACAAAAACCGAGAAAAAACAAGAAAAAACAAAAACCAGCGAAAAAAACCCAGAAGAAATCGGGGGCTACAAATATCTCGAAGCAATCGGCCACAGAAATTGCACTGCAACAATGGGCCGAAGTCATCAAGCCAGCGACTACATCGCTTACAACAATGCTAAAATATATACTTAATTAATGGTAGACACAAACCAATTAATTCCATCAGCAGTGAAGATTATCTCATGGAACGTCTGTGGGATAAGACAAAGAAAAATTGAAATAGAAGAAATGATCACAGAAAAACAGCCAGATGTAATAGCGTTGCAAGAAACGAAAATTAAGAAAAACCATCGGTTAGGTTTCACGGGATATGAAACCTACAGATTCGACAAAAGAAGCCGAGGAGGTGGAGTCGCGCTATTAATAAGAAGTAGTTTGAAACATCATCCGATTCAAGAAGAAGGAACAGAAATAGATGGCATCACTGCTGAGATAGAAATGAAAAATAACAACAAAATTATAATCACGTCGGTATATAAACCACCAAAAAATATTTTGTTAAAAGAAGATATAGATCACTTACTTCGAGGAAATAAATCACGAATACTAATAGGAGATCTAAATTGTAAATCCATCGCGTGGCACAGTAACGGTCAGAATGTGAACGGAGTAAGATTACAACAATATGCAGAAGAAAATGGAGCCGTAATAATAGGGCCAGAAGTGCCGACATATATTCCAGTTTGCAACGGAACACCAGATGTTTTGGATATAGCGATTCTGAAAAATATAGCTCTAGACTACGAAATAACAACCCTAGAAGAAGGGACATCGGATCATAACCCAATAATGCTGGAAATTGGACACGGAAATAGACAAGAATTTACTGAAACGAAAGTGCATACAAAGTGGGATGTATACACAAAAACATTAGACACAATGATAACGGATATCCCAATCATAACGAATAAAGAAGAACTGGAAGAATCAGTTTCTAAATTACAAGAGAACATACTTAGTGCATTCGAAATAGCAAGTAATAAAAAACGACAACCTGTGAATAGACATCCATATGGAAAAATACCTTATGAAATCAAAACATTGATAAGAAAAAACAGAAGGCTTAGGAGATTATACCGAAGGCACCGAACTGAACAAGACAAAGCAGAACTACGAGTACACAGCCAGGTGCTGAAAAACACATTGAAAAACTATCGAGAAAATAGGTGGAATCAAAAACTCGAAACTTTAGATACCAGAGACCACACTGCATGGACTATGCAGAAGAAACTGCGTAGAGTGAAAGAACATATCCCACCCCTACATAGTGCAAATGGTATGGTATACACAGAAGAAGATAAGTCTGAAGCACTGGCAGAATCAATCGAAAGAGATAGCCGAATAAATGAACATCCAGACGATGACGAGTGACACGAAAGATTCGTTACAAGAGTAGTCAGAGAGATTCGAGATCGGGAAAGCGAAAGAGAAGTCACAGATTCAACCACCCAAGAAGAGGTGAGAATTATTATCAAAAAATTGAAGAGACGAAAAGCGCCCGGTCCGGACAATATAACACATGCTATGCTGAAAAACTTGCCTAGAAAAGGTACAGAAGCAATAGCATCAATTGTGAATGCGATTATGAGTTTCGACCACTTTCCAATGCAGTGGAAGCACACCGACGTGATAGTCTTCGGAAAACCAAACAAGGATAGAAAATTCCCACAGAATTATAGACCAATAAGCCTTTTACCTGTACTCGGCAAAGTAGCAGAAAGAGTAATAGTGAGAAGATTACGCGAAGAAACAGACGAACTAGATATATTGCCAAAAGAACAGTTCGGATTCAGACAAGGACACTCCTCGGAACAACAAGTACTGCGAATAGTAGAAACGATTACAAAAGGATTCCAAATTAAAGCCATGACAGGCGCGGTGTTCCTAGATGTAACAAGAGCCTTCGACAGAGTATGGCAAGACGGACTTTTATGCAAAATGCATAACGCGGGATATAAACTAGACCTGTAAATTGTTAAACAACTACATGAGCGGCAGAACGTTTAGAGTAAAAATTGGGAATACAAGATCTCAACCAAGAAATACAGAAGCAGGGGTTCCCCAGGGATCCGTACTTGGCCCACTGCTATACCTGATATATACTCACGACATTCCTAAGACAACGAACACGAGATTATCCCTGTATGCTGACGATACTGCCAAAACCAGCACACATAGAAACGTAGGAATAATATGTAAAAGGCTACAAGAAGAGATGAACCAAATCTCGAAATGGTGCGTAAAATGGAAGATAGGAATCAATTGCCAGAAGAGCCAGGCAATCTTATTCCAGAAAAGGATGCAAAAACCAATAGAAAACAAAGATAGAAAACAACGATATTCAATGGTCTAAGGAAGTTACTTACCTGGGAGTAACTATGGATGCGAGATCAACATGGAGAAAACATGTAAACAAAGCAGTACAAAAGACAAAAGCAGCAATGGCGCAGCTGTATCCACGCATCAATAAGAAGAGCAAGATGACGAACAGAGTCAAGATAGCCCTGATAAGGGCCATAGCCAGACCACAACTGACGTACGGATCAGTAGCGTGGGGATACACTGCAAAAAGCAACCTAGACCAGATAGCAAGTACGGAAAATAGATTTATTAGAACAGCATTGGGAGCACCATGGTATGTTCGAAATGAACAAATACACAGAGATATTGAATGGGAACCTATCAAAGAATTTATGAAGAGAAAAGCGCAAAATATATTTACGGCAATAAAAGAGCATCAAAATCAAGAGCTCAGAGAATTGACAAACTACGACCCAGAAGAGGACGCACAAAGAATGAGAGTCTATTACAAAAGACCTAGAGATCAACTGGACTAATAATTATTTTATTTTCAGGTACTTCCATCCATTAGCTGTACCTAGATTTCTTCGGAAATTAGTTAGGCGAGCAATGGAATCTTTTTAATGCGCCGCGACGCAGAGAGACATACACTTGGGTCTTGAAATATAGACACAAGGAAGAGAACAGGTTCTAGTGCTGACCGCAGCACGTGAGTCCTAATCTAAGTGCGAGACTGGAGGTTTAGTAGGCTAACGCCCGGAAACCGAAAGAACAGAGGTGTTTTTAGTGGGTAGGCAATATTGCATATATATATTTATATATATCAACTATTGAATCCCACACAGGCCGGGTTAGCAACCGGTATCGCTTTTGAAGTTTTCACCTCGATAAAAAAAAAAAAAAAAAATTCAACTGAATAAATATTATTATCATTATTATACACTTACCAAGTGATTTCCTTGGTTAGGAGTGTGTATCACAGGAATACAAGGAAGAGGTAATTTATCTTTGCATTCCTCGTGACACAAGTTTTTACAATCCTTACATTTCCATCCCAATCGACCGAACCTCATCCTCTTCTGACATATACCACAATTGTCAGGCAGCACTAAAGTTTTCTTTTGGAAAACGTGCGGTCTGTGACCATAGGCAATATTGTTATTTGATTCATGTCTTCCTTTAGATTCTACTCTCTCGAATTTTGCACGGACTGGCTTAGGAGGACCCTCTTGTCTAGCCCAGGATTGGAATACAATATCCGATGGTATTACCTGATCTTGTAGGAAATTGTTGTAGGACTAAAAGAGTTCAACAATTATGGAATACATATATTGTCATATTTTTTGTAGATAACATAACGTCGGTCTAATTCGTTAACCTGCTTAGTCCATTTCAGCATAGTTTACAGAAGAGAGAAAAAACTGAATGTTTTCTTTTCTATTTCACATATCAAGATTCTGAAAATCCCATTAGTTTCTATAATGATTCTAAATATTCTGTGAGTTTTAATAGTAGAATATCTTAAACACAGTTCAAAAAAATTAAGAAAATAATTATTCAGCAGTTTTTCGTTTTGAAGTTTGAATTTGATTGAGGACATAACAGTTTTTCACTTAAATGAGCATTGAAAGGAGATGTCATTGTAGTATTAAGTAAAAGTTTATAATTTGATTTAATCAATTCAATTCAGTTCATATCAAAATATTTATTATCAAAATTTTAACAATCTAATCAGTCTTCAAATAAGGAACAGTATTATAGACTAGTTTATACACAAATGTGATTGAACCAATATCATTTTGAATGATGTAAGGATTCTTTACTAGTTACACTGTTATATTATAACAACAGCCATGAATTATATTGACAAATGAAGTCACAGTCATATAAGTTAATCAAAGTTAATAATTAAAAGCTTAGTAAATTCAAAAATTTCTGAAAACAAAACTATCACATTTTGTAAACAAAAACTAAACTTCTGAAAAAACTTAAAACTCTGAACCAAAAATGTGCTTCTAAACACTCTGAATTAAATATCACAAAAAACATTGTTTACAAAAATAACCTACTCATGAGATAAATCATCATAATATTTATGATAGTCAGATGAAAGAGCCTTTTTGGTTTTCTGTAAGTCCTCAAACTTCCAGAGAGTGATTTTACGTCGATTTTAGTGCAATGGCGTTAAATCACTAGTCTCGCAAGGATAAAACCATGAAGACCTTCTCTGTGGTAAATGTTGCCATTCATCCTTATAAAAAGTTGAATGGAATTGGCATTTACTTGGTGAAAGTTCATATTCATAACTTTATAAAGAAATAAAAAACTAACTTTTCACAGGTTGAAATAAAAATCTATTGATTATTAGTGGCTTATCATAGTATGATTCATAGACTTTTCAAAATTCTGTTGTCCGAAGCTAATTTTCAGAAGGAATTGCATATAATTAAACAAATGGCAGTAAATAATGGTTATTCACCTAATATGATCGACAGCCTCATTCAGAGGAAAAAATACAAAATGACAATTTCAGAAATTTACCCACTTATATCCGAAAAAAGTAGAGTATTTAACAGTTTAACATACTTGGGCAAAACTTCCGAAAACCTGAAATTGTTTTTTCAAAAACAAAATTTCATATAAAACCAATAATAGCATTGGAAAATTGATTAAAAACAACAAATCGAAAATTCATAGAGATGAACGTACTGGTGTTTATAAACTCGACTGTAACGATTGTGAAAAATTCTATATAGGACGTACAATTAGAAATTTCAAAACTCGAATACACGAACACCAACGTAGCTATATTAAGCAGAAAACTGATTCTAATTATGCGTGCCATCTTATTCAAGAAAACCATACCTTTAATCACAATTATAATATATTACAATTTGAAAATAGTCTCCATAAAACCAACTGTTGGGAATCCCTATACATAAATAGAAAACAAAATTTCAAAATTTCATATAAAACCAATAATAGCATTGGAAAATTGATTAAAAACAACAAATCAAAAATTCATAGAGATGAACGTACTGGTGTTTATAAACTCGACTGTAACGATTGTGAAAAATTCTATATAGGACGTACAATTAGAAATTTCAAAACTCGAATACACGAACACCAACGTAGCTATATTAAGCAGAAAACTGATTCTAATTATGCGTGTCATCTTATTCAAGAAAACCATACCTTTAATCACAATTATAATATATTACAATTTGAAAATAGTCTCCATAAAACCAACTGTTGGGAATCCCTATATATCAATAAATATAAAAATTCCGGAAATTTAGTTAACGACCAGATTGAAGTAAACCCTTCTCCTCTCCTTAATCTGTTCAATGTAGGTACCTACTAATAGCTCAGAATGAATTGCTTATTGTTATTTAGTTTCTCTAGGAACCCCTCTGTTATATTCAATTTTCGTATAAATAGATTGTTTTGTAATACCATAGTTTAGTACGAGATGAAGTCAATGTTATGACGAAACGCGTTTACTCAATAGATTTTTATTTCAACCTGTGAAAAGTTAGTTTTTTATTTCTTTATAAAGATATTACTTTGATTTCTAAAACCAGATGGAAACAAATTCTTCAGCATTAATTCCGTCTTCCACTTAATTCCAAATGAAACAGGACCATTCTCAGTACAAACGTGAGGCCCCGATATGATTTAGCAGTTTTTCGTTGTGTAGATTTGCTCTTGGGTACAAAGCAGCTTTTCGTGCACTGATTTCCTACCTCATTGAATGATATCGACCTTATTCCTTAAGCCATAAGGTGGGTAATCGTCTAAACTTTATGACCAGCTCAAAAAGTAAAATTGACCAAAAAATTGATTTAGCAGGTTAACGAATTAGGCCGACGATAAGACCCTTAAGAAATCATAATTTATATAGTTGGTTATCAAATTTTTAGGTATTTCTAGGTAAACAGAAGTAACAGAAGAATCATAAATTTTCTGTATTCAGAAATAATAGTTTCTAACCATCATCATACATGATTTGGATAAATCACAAGTTTAAAGAGAAACTGCAAAATATTTCAAGCATTGAAATGGTTCATCCAATTTCAAAAATAATAGAATAGTTCTATTGGAAGTTTAATTGATATTTTCTGAGGCTTCATTTTGGGAAAACTGTTTTTTCGAATCGTATGACATAGAAATTAGGAAGGTGAAAATTGCCGCCTCCAATATAATTGAATCGTAATACACAAAATTATCTGTTTCAGTTTCTTCTGAAAAAATAATGCGCAAATATAAAAATTAATGATGGTAATAAAATTATTAAGTCTATGTCTATCAGTACCTGCATAGCAAGCCAATAGATCATTCATATACTTATAGCAATAAAAAAATGATTTACTGAAAATTCATGATTATGACTGGAGATTTCTGTGTGCGAAGAGTTTGATGGATTTTCCATGATCAATCCTTCTGTACAATAATAATAATTGAAGTTAAAAGTGATATGGTAGAGCAGTTAAGAAGCTTCAATTAAATAAATGATATATTGAATGGAATTGGCATTTACTTGGTGAAAGTTCATATTCATAACTTTATAAAGAAATAAAAAAACTAACTTTTCACAGGTTGAAATAAAAATCTATTGAGTAAACGCGTTTCGTCATATTGGTATTGGTAGGTGTGGATGGTGACCGATGCGCTGCGACCTTATTAGATCTATTGTGCCCCATCTTCTTCTGCTTCTCGATGTGTTCTCGTTTTACAGCAGCCCCTCAAGCCTCAATAACTTCAGGAATTTGAGGATTTTAAGGGGGTCTATCCGTGGTATTTCTTCTACAGTCAGCTGGTATGAGCCCAGTGTGTTCAGTCTTTCATGGTGCACAGTATAGCACTCCATCAGTATATGGTGGGGTGTTTCTGGACGTTCCTTGCAGAATCTGCAGGTGCTGTCCCCCTCTAAACCTAGCTTCCTTAGGTGTTCTTTGAGTCTGCAATGCCCCGTAAGAAATCCTGTGATTGTCTTCAGACTAGTTTTGCTGAGGTTTATCAGTGTCTTCGATCTTGCTCGGTTGAACTTTCCGAGAAGATCTTTGGCCTGCCTCAGTCCTGGAAGTCTTTGCCAGTATGTTGCTCTCATTGCTTCTTCAGCTTTATTGAGTTCTTCTTGGAAGTAAGATTTTCCAAGTCCGCAGAAAGGTTCTGGCCCGATTAGTGGCGTTGACGCACCCTTTCGTGCCAGGGTGTCTGCTTGTTCATTACCCTTCACTCCGACGTGCCCCGGCACCCAGAGGAGGATCACTTTGTTGTTCTTGCCCAGATCGTTTAGTTTGTCTAGGCATTCACAAACCATCTTTGAGTTGATGTTATAAGAGCTCAACGCTTTGATGGCTGCTTGGCTATCGGAGAGGATCGCAATTTCCTTGTTCCGGTATTTCCTATCGAGGTTGAACTGAATGCACCTTTCTATGGCGTGAATTTCCGCTTGAAAAATACTGGGGAACTGGCCCATGGGTTCTGAGTATTTGGTACGAGGCCCAACGACTCCTGCTCCAGTTCCTTCGGGAGTTTTAGACCCGTCCGTATACCATATTATGGTATTCTTCTCCAGTGCTCGAATGGATTCTATGCTCCATTCCTTCTTGGTATTTAGTTCCGTTCGAAATAATTTCTTGAAACTAAATTTCCTGGTAATTTCGTCAGTTGGGAGGTCAGCAAGGTGTGCACTTCCGGTAAGGGTTGAGTCCCTTGTACCATATGCAGCACCTTTGAGTCCAACTTTAGCCAACCTGAGGTTTGATCCCCAAGCAGTTCTCCTCACCATGATGTGGAGAGGAGTGAGGTCCAGAACGACCTCTAGTGCTGCTGTTGGAGTCGATCTCATTGCTCCTGTTATACAAAGACATGCTAGTCTTTGCACTTTCTCCAAGGTTTTCTTTGCTGTGGTGAGTTCGGTTCTGCCATACCACACTACTGCTCCGTAGGTGATCATAGGTCCCACTATCATGGTGTACATCCATCACAGTATTGATGGGTTACAGCCCCACGTTTTTCCTGCGATGTTCCTGCACACTATCAGTGATAATTTTGCCTTGTTAACGATCTTTTCTACGTGCATGTTCCAGAGTACTTTTGAGTCTAGGGTGAGCCCTAGATACTTCACAACTTGCTGCCATTCTAAGTCTGCTCCGTCGAGACGAATAGTCCTTAAGTGCTGAAGCTTTGTTCTTCTAGTGAAGGGTACCACTGTGGTTTTTGATGCGTTAATTCTCAATCCCACCGAGAGGCACCACCTTCTGGTAGTCTCTAGCTCCCTTTCTATGAGGTCGCAGAGGGTTGCTTCGAATTTACCTTTCGTTTCGTCATAACATTGACTTCATCTCGTACTAAACTATGGTATTACAAAACAATCTATTTATACGAAAATTGAATATAACAAAGGGATTCTTAGAGAAACTAAATAACAATGAGCAATTCATTCAGAGCCATTAGTAGGTACCTACATTGAACAGATTAAGGAGAGGAGAAGGGTTTACTTCAATCTGGTCGTTAACTAAATTTCCGGAATTTTTATATTTATTGATATATAGGGATTCCCAACAGTTGGTTTTATGGAGACTATTTTCAAATTGTAATATATTATAATTATGATTAAAGGTATGGTTTTCTTGAATAAGACGGCACGCATAATTAGAATCAGTTTTCTGCATAATATAGCTACGTTGGTGTTCGTGTATTCGAGTTTTGAAATTTCTAATTGTACGTCCTATATAGAATTTTTCACAATCGTTACAGTCGAGTTTATAAACACCAGTACGTTCATCTCTATGAATTTTTGATTTGTTGTTTTTAATCAATTTTCCAATGCTATTATTGGTTTTATATGAAATTTTGTTTTTGAAAAAACAATTTCAGGTTTTCGGAAGTTTTGCCCAAGTATGTTAACCTGTTAAATACTCTGCTTTTTTCGGATATAAGTGGGTAAATTTCTGAAATTGCCATTTTGTATTTTTTCCTTTGAATGAGGCTGTCGATCATATTAGGTGAATAACCATTATTTACTGCCATTTGTTTAATTATATGCAATTCCTTCTGAAAATTAGCTTCGGACAACGGAATTTTGAAAAGTCTATGAATCATACTATGATAAGCCGCTTATTTATGTGAAAAAGGGTGTAGTGATGTGTTATGAATTGTAATATCTGTATGACATGGTTTATGAAAAATTGAAAATTCGTGTTTGTTGCTTTTTCTGGTAATAGTTAAATCTGAGTAATTAATAGAATTATTCATTTCAGTTTCTAGAGAAAATTTAATACGAGGGTGTATTGAATTAATATAAGTAATGAAATTATCCAATTGTCTATCTGTACCAGTGTAGCAAACAATGACGTCATCAACGTATCTATACCAATAAAGAAAGTATTTACTGCTGAAGTGGTTCATAATAGTTTTCTCTGAATTATCCATAAAGATTTCTGATAACAAAGGGCTTAAGAGATTTCCCATAATCAAACCTTCCTCATTACTATAACACACGTTGTTGAAACTGAAATAATTTTTTTCTAAACAAATTTCCAGTAAATGAGTAATATCTGACTGTATAAGTGGATGAACATTATTAGAAAATTTTTGATTAAATTTAGTTTCATTAGGCGGAGTGCTAGGAAACAGATTGTTCACATCTAAAGAAAATAATTTTGAATTGTGAGGTAATACAATATTTTGAATGTTTTTGATCAACTTGTTTGAATTTTTAATGGCGTACTTGGGTTCAAATTTCGTATATTTCTTAATTACGTCAATCAAAAATTAGTTTTGTACGAGATGAAGTCAATGTTATGATGAAACGCGTTTACTCAATAGATTTTTATTTCAACCTGTGAAAAGTTAGTTTTTTTTTTTTTATTTCTTTATAAAGTTATGAAATGATATATGATTGAACAAAACTGATTTCAATGTCTGCTACTCTATTATATTAACTTAAAAACATAATATTGATTATATTCATGAGTTTATTTGAAATTTGGCGCATTTGATTATGCACTAAAAATCTAGACAAGAACTTCAGATCTGCATATTTGATGGCTAGTAAAGACATATTTGAGCTTTTGAGTTGAAATTAATAAAAGCTGTTTCATTGACTAACATACCTCTGTACTTTGAGGAGTATCAAGAGGAGGTGCAGATGGAGCATAGGTATTAGATGTAGAAGGAGCACTTGGTGCTAGAGGTACCGCCTCAATAACTGAAGTAGCTGTTATTGGTCCATGTTTTGGCATAGTTAGAGTGGTGGTTGCCCTAACAGTATCACTGGTACTGATCTGAAATCAAAAATTCTCATAATGCATCTCGTGTAGGTTCTGAGCTGTTACTCAGAAGCAGCATATCAGTGATTTTTTGAATGAAATTTTATGAAAAAAATGCAGACAAAAAAATCAAAAATTAATTATTCATATTAATACATTTGTTAGAAAGTACAAATTATAGGTTCGAATATAAAGTAAATAAATTCTGAAATATTTGTCTTGAATTCTTCAGAAAATGTACAAATATTCTTTGTCACTAAGTGTTCACAGCTTCCACAGCTTATCTTACCAAATCATTGATTACTTTTATCTTTAAGTCAAATTATTTTATTTTGTAAAACTGAAATGAACTAATTTTGTTTCTTCTTCATATAATTTCACTTTTTACAGACAATATTATCAAAGGGATGAATTTTTCAAAAAATTTATTAGTAATTCATTAAAATATCGAAGATATTTCATTGAAAATTCAAATAAAATTAACTGTAGATAATGAAGTTCTTTCAATTGAAAAAGAGTTTTTCATGTATTTTTTCAGCATTCCACAGCTCTAATCATTCAAAAGCAAATATAATTTCCAATAAAATAATATATTATAACTTGTCATTACTTTCTCTTTTGAGTAAATCAATAATTAAACCTTACTTCGACAATCTTGTTTCCAGTTGATTTACGTTTTTTTATGGCTGGTTGTTCAGGTACTGCACCAGTACTTGCACGATGCTTTTTCCAAGATTTGCCCATATGAAGCTTTGAAGTATCTAGATCATCTTCTGATTTTGAGTAGCTGAAGTCCGAAAGAATAGAACCTTGAAAAACAAATTTTGAGTATACTGCTTCCCAATCCAGATAGGTACTCTTTCAGAATTAAAAACAGTTAATCCTTATTCAGCATAAATTTCTTAAACCTGAATACTATAATGATACGTAATTTTTTCTTGTATTGATAATATCTCTATTTATCACTAACTAATATAATTCAAAAAACATATTCAAAAAAGGCAGTTATATGACAAAACCATCAGTTTCTGCAGAAAATCAACATATAAAAAATATTTTTTTTCAATGTGGCATTGAACCAAATGCAATTAATAACCCAGTGAAAACAGAAATCTTTTAAATTAACGAAAATATTGAGTACTTCTGTGAGTATTAAATATACACTTCATAGACTTGGTGAAATATTTTCAAATTAAAAAGCACATGGTTTAAGTTCCACTGTTATATGAGCAGTTTTAGATGTATTTCATGTCGTCTGCCATCTACAAGGGCATTACAATAACTTTTGCATTGTAATGCTAATGAGAATAGACTGACAATAAGAGAAATATATAGAAAAATCAATATAACTTAAGTAATCTTTTTTAAATGCATTATAGAAGTAACTTTCAAGAACATTTCCACATTTTTTTTAATTATTGAAAAAACTAATCAAAATGATATGAAAATGGCACTATTGAATGTAAATTATTTCAGTACAAAAATCAAAATGTGTATAAATAATCCTACTGAGACTTACCTGTAGAGTTCACTTCAGGTATACAACTCAAATGTGGAGCTTCCTCATGGTCAATTCTAATTGTATCTAAAAATGCGAGCTTTTCCAAAGTATCCTCTGGAATTATACGTCGAGTCTCCCTATCACGTAAAAATAATTCTTTTACTTGGGCTATTTGGACTTCCTGAAAATATGAATGACTACAATATTATACAATAATTTCAACACATATCTCGTTTATACAAAATGCAATAACAGAATACTACCACTAAATAAACTGCGATTTTAAATTACAAAATCTTATCACATTAAGCAAATAAAGCAAAGTGTTAGATATATAAAACTCAATGTATTAAGCAACTGACTCATTATGGTCATTTAAAGATATGTGTTGAAGTTTAAATTATTTTCTCAAATTATACTGATTATTTTCTAACATTACTTGGAGTTTGCACTTAACTAGTCAGTGTCCTCAAGAACTATAATCTTGAAATAATTATAGTCTTGAAAGTATTAAATCATGGCAATATTTTATTTTCCACATATTCACTTCAAATATAGCTAGCAAAACTCTGACACTTTTGTTTATAATGAATATTCACACCATAAAGACACATAATCAAATTCATTCCTCTTAATTTCACGAAGATGAAAAAAGTAATATCTCCCTAAATGGACTAAATTGAAATTGAAAAAATATGATGGTGGTACTTAGGTATTTTATGAGTCTTATAAGGCTACGACAGCTTTGAAAATAATAGAATACCTATAATCTCAAAATTTTAACATATACCAACAATTATTCAAGGTATCATCAGTTGAAATTAGGAATGACACAAACTTAAATACAATAACGATTATATGTTAAAAACATTACAAGTTAACTCACCAAAGAGTCCCTTTCTCGTTCAGCAGCTTTAGTATTTTTTTTTTCCTTATCTAAAAGTTTTCTAGCTAATGCCAACTTTCCGTCCAGGTCACTGTTATCCCTAGCCATTAAATCTAATCGTTCTTGCAATCGAACACATTCTTCTCTGGATTTTTGAAAGCTGTGGTATAATACTAAAGAATTCTGAACGAATTCTATATAGGAATTCTCCATATCTGAATACTGGCCCTTTAGAGATCTGATAAATCGGATTATTTCATCATATTGTGCTATAATTGATAAGTTTGGGTCAGTTCCACTGTCCGATGTAACACTCATGAGGCTCTCTTCGCTATCGGAACGCGATTTTAAAGGTGTATAAAATTTTTCATTTCTCTGCGATTTAGGTGTTTCAGAAATATAAGGGGTCCTGAAAACTGATTCAGCCATGACAATATACTTTTGCGTTGACTTCAAACTATGGAGTTTCACTAATATGCTATTTAATTGCAATCCTAGTAAAACAATTATTGAATTATTCACTGAGCTGTACTGGTTGAATTCTTAAGATTTTCTTTTTTATTTAAAAAAATTAAATCATTATAGGCTTATAAACCGTAACTATTTAACTCATCCAATCAGAACGGCTTCCCACTTTGACGGTTAAATCATAGAAGAAAAATAAATATTTTGAACTCTGTGAAAATTAGGAAACTGTGATTAAATCACTGACATCTCAAAGTAACAGGTAGTCACAGTTCCGTACCGGTAATAAAAAGCG
This sequence comes from Cynegetis impunctata, assembly GCA_030704885.1. Lineage (NCBI taxonomy): Eukaryota > Metazoa > Arthropoda > Insecta > Coleoptera > Coccinellidae > Cynegetis > Cynegetis impunctata. The sequence goes on from JARQZK010000005.1 coordinate 756,830, forward strand.
TGATTTGATATCATAGTTCAAAGATGTGATATCTGCTTAGCTGGAATTATTTCATTTCACTAAAAATGATCCTATTGGCGTCCGAAATTAAAATCGTAGCGCCGGAACGGCTAATATCGGTACTAGAGCATGGGCCATTAGCTGTTTGTTTACATTGATTGGTAATGGTATTTACGCTCATTTCATTTTGAGTTTTCGAACGTTTAGCTTCGTAATTTGTGTTTTTTTGGACTTCGTATTTTCTAGTGATTCATTGTGTTTCGATTGAGGACAATATTATCTCTGTTCAACAGTAGATAACCTACCTACATCAAGTTGAAATTTACACTGAGTTTTTATCATTGAACATGAAAATCAATAATAAAGGAGAGGACGAATAAATTAATTGGTAAGAGGAACTATGTATACATCATGAAAAGGCTGTATGATAGATTTATATCATATGTAACCTATGTATGACCTATTTATTTAAAAAGTTATAAAAATTTCAAAAGTTTCAAGAACATGTCTACTTTCATTACCAACTGCAGAGGTTTTGAGCATGATGGACAAAACTTACTAGAAAAACTGAAAGAAACAACATGAAATAAAAGAAGAATTAACATGAATAGGTACTCTGCTAGAATGGTTTATACGAAATGAGTTATTATATTTTTTGTGTTTTCCTGACGTATAACAGCTCTCCTAAAAGTACGGTGGACTTCTGAGAGTCTGTTTTTTATAGAATCTCTGTTTTCCTGGTTATATAATTGAATATTTTAGTTTTTACCTAGCTATAGACCCAAATTTTATTTCATATTCTTGAAGTTATTGTTATTTTGGTTGTGCAAATAAACATTATTTATTATTATTATTTTAATAGTATCTCTGGTTGTTACATGAAAGAAAATACAATTATCTAGAATCTCTGGATGATGGCCCAGGTTCAGATTCCGATAAAAGTGGAAGATTTTTCGTTGGAATAGCATTGGACTTCAAAAACCCTACGTTTTCGGTTAGCTGAAAATTGCACATCATCAGTTGGTATAATTCTATATGGAAAAATCCACAAACTTACTACAGGGAAAATAATTATTCTCAGTAAACTGTAAAGAACAACTCTCTTATGCTCAGACACTTTTTTTCAATATTCAAGTTACGAATCCACACCTTTCTTCTGTCCATCATTTCCTTGTTTCCCAACTTTGTTTGGAATATGTTATATTATTTAGTATTATCTAGTGACTATGAATGATAGTTGTCAATCAATAGAGAAATAATAAAGTCTCTCTTATCTTCTACAACCGTATTTATTATCATAACATGGCGCAGTCGGTATCACGAATTTAATTATAGTCCTGAATAAGTAAACGAAGTAGTGCAAACATGCTCAAGAGGAAGAGTTGCGAAAATTCGAAGGACAAGATGAAGCATGTGGGCAGCAACACAAGATTCAGTTAAATCTCTAGAAGATAATATTTATGAGTTGAACAAAAATTTTCAAGAAAAATTAGATAGATTAACTGCATTTATGAAAAAAATTGACATTGGAGGAAAGTCAAATAGTATTTCTAATAGGAAAGTTGATCAAACTATTGAGTCCAGTGAAGTAGTAAATATTATGGACAAAAATATTGATCAGAATCAAGAACCTACTCGTACAAGGTTATGTGTCTCTTCTGCAGTACCTGGTATGAATAATGAAATATCTAATATGATTGAGAATTGCGAAAATTGTCAAGTTCTTCGACCTTCTGAAAGGAAAGAACCCTTTATGGGCGAACCCAGTCCAATATTTCCATTTCACGACGTGTCTACAGACTTGTTTTCATATGCAGGTTACCACTGTATGGTATATGCCGATCGCTTTTCAGGATGGCTAATCGTTTGTCACTATGACAGAAGGGATCCTGATACAAAGAAAATTATTGATACTTTTTTTTCGGACTTTGTTTTCGGACACCGGTATTCCAATTCGATTAAGATCAGATAACGGACCTCAATATAATTCTTATGAATTTAAAAAATTGTTAGATACATGGAATGTCTCTCATGTAACATCATCTCTATATTATCCTCAGAGCAACGGACATGCAGAAGCCAACGTGAAAGCAACAAAACATTTAGTAATAAAGTGTTTTGAATGCGGAAATTTGAATGAAGAAAAATTCTATGCTGGTTACACTCCCCAGGAAGATGGACGATCTCCAGCTCAAGTACTGTAAGGTCTTTACTACCAACGAATTAAAAATTTTTTGCTAAAAAATAGCAAGAAATGATAAAAAGGCATCTAGGAATACAAATTATAGGAATCTTCAACCTCTTTCCATTGGTCAAATGATTCGAATACAGGATCCACTGACAAAATTATGGGATACCATTGGCAAAATTATTGAAGTTGGCAAGAATCGTAATTACAGCATAATGGAACCAAGTGGTCATGTAATCCGAAGAAATAGAAAGTTTATTCGTGGAATCAAAGAGAAAAGGACCGATGATGGCAGAGAAGAAGATAGTACATGAACTTGGGAGGAGATGTTATATTATTTAGGGTGCATTCGCGTTGGGCGCTTGCACGTTTTAAGCGCTTATAAGCTTCGTTCTCTGTGGTCGTCGACTCGCGCTCACAAACGCTTAACACTAAGCGTAAGCTAACCTAACTTTTGTTGTCGATAATTAATAAATTTGTAAGGAAATGTTAAAGCACAGTATTTGCGTGAACTATCGGGCCTTTGCCTACTTGAGCGTAAAAAGAAGATCTGACATTCACCTTTAATGCTCAAAGCCAAAGCGTGAGCGTCTCTAAGCGCTAGTAGGCCAACACGAACGCCAATAATCTGTGCTTTTAAGCGTAAGCGCTTATAGCGTGTAAGCGCCCAACGCGAATACACCCTTAGTATTAGAGAGTTATTGTAAACCTGAATTTACTGTCTTGTAGTATTTATGCTGACGTTATTTAAATAGTGCTCGACCTTAAAATATACTTAAAATTTAGAGTTATTGAAACCACAGATCAACAACCTTATGAGGTTACGTTATAATGACAAGGTGGTAGGTACTTTGTCTTGCTTTATCAAAGGATAGAACATAGATAGAAGCTGAAAAAAGAGAGGTTATGACGTAAATCATGAAATAAGCTCTGGATAGTGCCCTACAGTAACCGCGCACAAATAACGACAAGCAGTAACATTAATAATGTCTCCCTTATTTTAAACATCAACTGCGCATGCGTATATGTTAATATAAGGTCGGCACTATTACTGCTTAACTTTATAAAAGTTCCAATAACTCTCTATTATCTAGTGACGATGAATGACAGTTGTCAATCAATAGAGAAATAATAAAGTCTCTCTTATCTTCTGCAACCGTATTTATTATTATAACAGAATAGCCAGCTTTCGGAAAGGTATGCAAGCTATATTCGGATTTTTTGTGCCCAAGATGAACAATAGGATACACAACAATAGTGATTCACCTCTTCTGAACGTTTGTAAACGATCGCAAACAAAATTAAACACAATTAAAACTCAACAACTTCTCATATAAAATACACGTAAACAGATGTAAACAAAGCAATATATGGCCCATATGTTAGTTATATTCGACACCGGTAGGGATGTAAAAAAAAGAGCGTGCCTACAAAGTATACATGACAGAAGTGAAACTTCTTTGGCAAACTAATTTATCGACAGAATTCATGACATATTTTTATTTTATATTTTATGAAAAATAGTTTATTAAATTCTTAAATGACGAGCGGCAAATTAAAATGCCACATGTTATTTGTGAATATTAAAATTTCCAAACCTTCAAACCAATTAAAAAATCAGCGTTTATGTAGTACAAGACGTTATGCGACAGAATTGCCATCTAAAGTTCTAATATTGAACTATTTTTTCTCGATCTCCCTTTCTCTCCCGCTCTCTCCCTCCATGTTCTTCATGCTACGTTCGCCCTTTGTCACACTCTCTCGATCGGTTTCAATAGCTCTCTTCCTCTTCATGGACAAAAACGTCCAGCAGAGGGACTCCGTGCACTGTATCACCGGTAGGTGATTTCAACTACCGATGGGATTGGGGCGCTGTGGTACGTAAACAAATATGGCGGATTGCAGGTAATTTATGTGGGCCGGCGAGTAGACCCAACAACACCGAGAATATTCTCGGTGTTGCTGGTAGACCTCTATGGGTTACATTATAAAAAGGGCGTAAAAAGGATCTGGTGGCTCAAATTGCCTGCTCAATTTGATGCTTGGCGAACGTAGATAAGCGATACGCCCCTACCTACCGGTGTCTAATATTACTAACGCATGGGCCATAGATTGCTTTGTTTACATCTGTTTACGTGTATTTTATATGAGAAGTTGTTGAGTTTTAATTGTGTTTGGATCTTTGGGATCGTTTACAAACGTTTAGAAGAGATGAATCACTATTGTTGTGATTGGGCAAAAAACTACCCGAATATAAACAAAGTTGGGAAACAAGGAAATGATGGACAGAAGGAAGGTATGGATTCATAACTTGAAGATTGAAAAAATTGTCTGAACATAAGAGAGTTGTTCTTCACAGTTTACTGAGAATAATTATTTTCCCTGCGGTAAGTTTGTGGATTTTTCCATTTAGAATTATTATACGAATTGATGATGTGCAATTTTCAGCTAATCCGAAAACGTAGGGTTTTTGAAGTCCAATGCTATTCCAATGGAAAATCTTCCTTTTTTAACGGAATCTAAACCTGGGCCATCATCCAGAGATTCTAGATAATTGTATTTTCTTTCATGTAACAACCAGAGATACTATTAAAATAATAATAATAAATAATGTTTATTTGCACAACCAAAATAACAGTTAATCATAACATCAAGAATATGAAATAAAACTTGAGTCTATAGCTAGGTAAAAACTAAAATATTCAATTATATAACCAGGAAAACAGATTCTATAAAAAAAACCAGACTCTCAGAAGTCCACCGTACTTTTAGGAGAGCTGTTATACGTCAGGAAAATTCAAAAAATATAATAACTCATTACGTTCAAACCATTCGAGCAGAGTATTCATGTTAATTCTTCTTTTATTTCATGTTGTTTCTTTCAGTTTTGCTGGTAAGTACTTAGTTTTGTCCATTATACTCAACCAAAATCTTTCAGTTGGTAATGAAAGTAGCCACGTCTGCAATGTTTTCTTGAAACTTTTGAAAGTTTTCTTACTTTTTAAATAAATAGGTGTTCTATCATACATCCTTTTCGTGATGTCTACATAGTTCCTCTAACCAATTAATTTATTCGTCCTCTCCTTTATTTTATTATTAATTTTCATGTACAATGATAAAAACTCTGTGAATTTCAACTTGATGTAGGTAGGTTATCTACTGTTGAACAGAGATAATATTGTCCTCAATAGAAACACAATGAACGACTGGAAAATACGAAGTCCAAAAAAATACAAATTACGGAGCTAAACGTTCGAATTACTTCGAAAACTCTAAATGAAATTAACGCAAATACCATTACAAACAATGTAAACAATCCGTTAATGGCCCATGGTATAGTACCGATATTAGCCGTTCCGGCGCTACGATCTTAATTTCAGACGGATTTGTTTTGACAGTTGTGACGTCATCCTAAAATGATCTATTAGATCATTTTAGGATGACGTCACAACTGTCAAAACAAATCCGCCATGTTCACTTGGCGGGCAGACAAACATTTCGGCCTATGCTTACAGTGTAAAAGTCGTTACGGAGTTTGCAATTTGCAATATATTATTAAAATGCCAATGTTTTGTTGTGTTGTTAAGTGTTCAATGAGATCGGAAAGAGACCAAGTTCGATTCTTCAGGATTCTCACCGCGCTGCAAAACCGTGGAGACTATTTAAATGCCTTGTCAAAACAACGACGTGACTTATGGGTTAGGGCTTTAAAAAGGGGTCCTCTAAGCGAAAGTATGCTGAGAAATGCTAGAATTTGTTCAAGACATTTCCTATTGGGTGAGTATTTTGATTATAATTGAGTTTGGTTCCTTGATTTTTCAAAATAATATCCTAAAAAAAGGTACAAAAAGAACAACAAAACAATGATGCTAAAAGCTGAATGAAAGTAATGCTCTTATATATTTAGGACAACCAGCCCTACTAGAGAATAAGAATAACCCAGATTGGGTACCCACTCAAAACATGGGATACTTATATAGTTGGTGAAAAAAAAGATGTACAGTCCCTGAATCGACACAAAAGAAGTACAGTGAGGTCAGATGAACGATTCAAAAAGATTAGTAAGTGGTTATTTATGTTCATGATCAAATAACACATATTCTTGTTTCAGGATTTATCACAATAAGCGTGCCAAAGATTGAAATAGTTAATCAATTGTTTAGAGTAAGGTGACTTCTAATTTATGATCACTTTGTATTTTCTTGGAAATAATAAAGCTATTTAAAAACAGATATTGCTTATTTTCAACCCTATGTAATGTTGTTGACAAATTAAAAACAGTTAATGTAAAATTATTTATTCATTTTTGACAACAAACTAAATGATTTAAACAAGTCAATGACTTTCGTAGAAGGTACAGGCCACTGTGCAAGCCTTTGTGTGCAGGAAACAGATTCATTTTCGTTTTCAGCTGGACAAGCTTGTAAACAAAACAACAATGCTGTCACATTACTACAAACTTCCCCCAAACCTGCCATACATGTGCAATGTTCACTGGAAACAACCCCATCTAATAACGGGATTAGCCAAACCTTGCTTTTTGAGAAAGTAATCTGTAACAATGAGAAAGTTATTGATGAAAAATATAATAGTGAAATATAACATTTAGAAATAATAAAATTGTTTGCTATGCCTACCTTTCCAACAACAATGTAGGCAATATCATTCATTTGTCGAGCCAAAACATCTTGGACATACCCAGACTCATAATATTTGTAGGCCAATAAAGATTTGTAGGTTTTAAGCTGCTGTCCAGTGTAGAAGCTATGACTAAGGATTATATAATTTACCAAATCCATCAAAGATACTGAAGGGATTACTTCCAGATCCTTGGACAACTGACTTCTCCAAATGAATATGGGTCTATATCGTCTATTATCTCCAATTTCTTGTCCTAGCGGGCTTTCACATCATCGGTAAGAGTTAAATAATATTCACTACGAGGCATAACTCAAGAATTTGTTGAATTTTCATTCTAAAATACTATAAAACTCAAAAAAACAAACAAATACATCTATCAATAACGAGTATCAAATGACATGGTAATGACACAAAAAGTTTGTCTGCCCGCCAAGTGAACATAGAGGACCTGTCAAAGTCACGTGACCTAAAATGATCTGATCTATTGTGTTTTTAAGTTAAATTTATTCATTCCGTTGGGGTTTTCAATTTTCATTCGAGGAGATATTCTATTCAGTGCATCCAAAATGGGCGAAGAGTTGTTTCTAACTTTGGGCTCCGTATTTGCTTATTTAAATTGCAATGCCACAAGCAGGTGCATAGTAGAGGGAGAAGAAATACTGAATTCCAACCATATTATATTAATAGGGACAAACCCTCATGAAAATGAAGACTATAAGAACGTTATTGCCCTATGTCTTCAAAGCAGTGCCTTGAATACCCCACATGAAATTAAAGGAAAGTTCATTGTGGAAAGTAACAAGATAGTTACAATCAGGCAATTTTCCTGCACATGCAAGGCAGGATTATCTGGTAACTGCAAACATATTAGTGCTGTTCTTTTGAAATGTACCAGGTAAATTGAAATAATAATAGTGACTTAACAATAATATATTAAGAATTGGCATGTTTATTTTATATTTATTAGACAGAGACAGTATTATATTATTTTGCAGAATTAACATTCATGCACTAGAAAAAATATCTAGTGCAGACTATTGGACAGCAAAGAAGAACACTGTTGACGATGAATATTCAACAAAACCTTTGCTCGAGACAACCTGTTTTGCACCAAAAGTAAAAAAAACAGAAGAAACAATTAAACCTAAAGCAAAAGAAGAATTTTTTCTTAAAGTTCTTTCTGTTTGCAGTGGCTCAGCATTAGCAGTGCACCTGTAAGTTTTCATAACTATGTAACCGGGTCAATATTTGTGACATATATATTTTTATTTTAGAAAGGGGAGGACTAAAGTTGTGCCAAATAAAGAGCTTTCTGGAGAGCTGGAACCAATTAAGGCTAAACACTGAAGAAAAATTTGCTAAGATAGTCGAATTTTTTGAAAACAAAAAGTTGGCAGTCAACATGGATAAAACTAAATTTATGTCATTCACGAGTCTTAGAACTGGAAAACCTTCATTTGATACACTATGCATAAAAAGTAACGATCATTCATTTCAAATACAATGTACTTACTGCATATATTAAATATTTAGGGATAATGATGGAGTGCCACCTACGATGGAATGAACGAGCATATCTTGTAATCAAGAAAATGAGATTGTTACTAGGTAAATTCAAAACTTCAAGAGAAATATGTGAGCAAGATGAACTGACGAAAGTATATCAAGCACTGGTTGAACGGCATTTGACTTATGCTATACTATCATGGGGAGGGATAGCAAACTCGTATTATAAAGGAATAGAAGTAGCTCAAAAATGGGTGTTAAAAATTATGTACCATTAGCCCATTACTTACCCAACAGAAAATCTATACGAGTTGTCAAACATGTTTACTGTGCGTCAACTATACGCCCATGCCCTTCTTATGTACCAACATCAGCTACATATGCCTACAAAAACTGGAAAAGATATGAGGTCTCCAAACACCAAAGTTGGAAAATAGTGGGTGCACTAAACTTTCTCACAGACCTGTGTTTCACATATTGGAAAACACGGGTCTGTGAGAGAGTTTAGTGCACCCACTATTTTCCAACTTTGGTGTTAGGAGACCTCATAATAATAAAAATAATGTATAAAATTTTTCGTTTGTCTGAGATTTAGGTTTTTCAGAATCAAGAGTTGTTTTGAAAACTGATTCAGCCATGACAATATACTTTAGTGTTGACCTGAAAATATGCAGTTTCACAAATACACTATTTTATTGCAATCCTAGTAAAACAATAGAATGAAAGAAAAACGATTATGTGAACTTTTATTTCTGCAAAATCTACCTAAAAACTAAAGTTCTTCAGGCAGATTTAGACTTAACTTTAACTACTCAATATTTCAGTGGCATAGCTTGAATATTGAGTGCCCGGGGCAAATAATGATACCCTTGAGTTGAGAGAGTAATCGGATAAAATCAAAATTTTTAATCTTAATTAGGAGTGTCAATGTAATTTTTTTTGTAATGAATAGCTCTTGATTTTTTTTAATTTAAAAAAGTTTTGCCTCCCACAAACCATTAAACCTGGGGTGACGACCCCCTTTGTCACCACTAGCTGTGCAACTGCTGAATATCTGTTTTTTATTGTAATGGTTTGTTAATATAATAAAATATATCAATTAATTTGTAATTTCTGTTTCACTCGCAAAACTATATCCTACTGATACAAGGTTTTTAAGATTTTCTTTTCATCTCTTGAAAATTGCTTTATTAGGTTGTCTTCTTTCTGGATAGCGATAGATATATCTCAAATGCAATATCATAACTGTTATTACTTGGAATAAGGCTGTCTAAGATATATTTCTCGTAATTTTCGTACGACATCTTTACGATTACGATCAAATCAGTTAATTGATATTATGACAAAAATAAATGGTCAAACCAAACTCTGTCATAGATGGACACACGACTACTTGGAATACGTATAAAAAACGCAAAGAGTAATGCAAAATACTAGTATTTTTAAGGACTTACACATCAAAAGAGACCCGACATATAATACATCGTTAGAAAGGCGGAAAAAATCCGTTCCAACCAAACCACTGCCAACTATGATTCCCATTCAACAAATGACGTCTGTAGGCCATAACTGGAAATTATACTTTTTTTGTCGAATTTTCTCGAAGCCATTAGATCATACAGAAAAAAGTGCCTTAAGAATGTAAAAGTTATCTCGTAACTTCATAAACAACCATGTTATCCACACTTGTCTCAAAGTCGAAATATCGAGCTTATGTTTATAATTCAAAAGAAGATAGAAAATGTTGATTTCCACCAGTGAATTTGTCTCCATTTAGATACCTACCTCATACAAACATCAAAATTTGGTCACCCGGTACATTTGTTTCATCTATGCAGCACATGGCAATTATACAAAAGTCAGCTGGAATACTTTCAATAAAACGTGTTAATACATATATGATTGTAATAATAATAGTCAATAATCAATTCATGTAAATTATACTTCTTGAACATAGTCAATTTCATATTCCACATAGAGTGAACAAGAAAAACTCTGTAAAAAATTCAAGTATCCTGCACTGAAGAGGTCTAGTAAGATCGAAACAGCTGTATCATTACAGATATAATCTGAGAGTATGAATAAGAAATTACTGAACAATATGAAATATAATTCAGTAACAAATACAGAATTTACTATGTTATGTTTAAATTTACGAAGAATTCACTGCAGCTGCGCCAGAAGCTTCATATCTTCTATCTAACATCTTGAACCCCATGTCCAATGGCTGACGAAGCCCATATATATATATATATATATATATATATATATATATATATATATATATATATATATATATATATATATATATATATATATATATATATATATATATATATATATATATATATATATATATATATATATATATATATATATATATATATATATATATATATATATATATATATATATATATTTATATATTTATTCGAATTGTTGTTGCCTGTGATCTATTTTTAATCTCTTGATAATTATTAGCAATAACAGGCTGGTTGAATCTTAAAAAACTCGATTTTATTAAAAAGTTGACGTTTCACTACGATATTCGTAATTGAAATTTCTTTGACATTTATTGATTTGAAAAAATTTTTGAAAAGACAAGGCTGCTTTGTCTTGCTAATTATTTATTATATGCTATTCAGTCTAATATTAACATTCAAAATAGTTATCATTAGATGGTAAGGGAAACCAAAGAAACCTTTACCTACGTAATGTTTGAAAATAAAAATAATAGGGTACTATTTATCTAACAACAAAGACATTAGTCATGGGAAAACATTAAAGATGTGGAGTAGAATTATCGGTATAGTACGTTTATATGGAAGCAGCCGTTGACACGTGTTTCGGACTCTTTGGTCCTCATCAGAACGGCGTAGCCAAGCATTGGATTAAAAATTTGAAGATGAAAATAGTACAACAAACAAAATCCTCTGATACGGAATCCCTTACCATCTAATGATAACTATTTTGAATGTTAATATTAGACTGAATAGCATATAATGAATAATTAGCAAGACAAAGCAGCCTTGTCTTTTCAAAAATTTTTTCAAATCAATAAATGTCAAAGAAATTTCAATTACGAATATCGTAGTGAAACGTCAACTTTTTAATAAAATCGAGTTTTTTAAGATTCAACCAGCCTGTTACTGCTAATAATTATCAAGAGATTATATATTTATATATATATATATATATATATATATATATATATATATATATATATATATATATATATATATATGTATATATATATGTGTATGTATATATATATATATATATATATATATATATATATATATATATATATATATATATATATATATATATATCAGTGGCGGCTCGTGAGGTTTTGGTTTGAGGAGGCTACAAGAGGTGTTAAAAAAATACACCATAGGCGAAAATTTTTAGGATTTTCAAGGTCAACCGCCTTATAATTTAGAATCAAAGTAAAACAAGCACCCTAAGCTATTAATTTGTTTGGAAAAAAATTGTTTTCACTTTCGAGTGTATACCTTGAGACCTACAACTCCTATTTATAATATTCACAAAAACTCTTCTCAGCCAATTAATCAATTCATCTATTCATCATATTTTTTTTTCTATCACAAAATAGGAACCTACCTACCTACTTAACGAATTTGTTACTTATTCGAGGAATTAATCAATTGTTGCCGAGCAAGAACCAACGGGGAGGTGAGAGTTTTTTCTTGCCAAAAATAAAATAGGACCCTCCCAAAAATAGATTAAAATAAAATTCTTGTCATAAAAGAAAAACAAAATAAAAATAAAATAAAATAATAAAATATACATTTAGACATAAAAAAAAAATTTAAATAAATTCTTTGGCATAGACATCTATTTTTTATAATTCCTGCATAGATACCAATGCCAAGGCAGAAGCCTTAAATAAAAAATAATGTTTGCATGAAATCAAACAAAAAATAAATTCTTTTAAGATTTTTACAAGGAACAACGAATTATTTGGTATAATACTAAGTATTAAAGTATCTAGTACCACAAACAAAACCTGTGAAAAATAAAATGTGCAAAATATGTGTGGGACAGCAAATAAAAAGTTATATATTTTTGAAGATTAGCGGGATTCTGCGATCTTTAACGTTAGCAAAATGATCTATAATATCCTCATAAAATTTTTTGTCTTTCGCCAAAAGTTTTACCAATTCCTTTTCAATAGACAACAAACTAATATTTTTCAAACGATCCTGGCTCATTGAATTTCGTAAATAAGTTTTAATTCTCTTAAGAGTGGAAAACGAGCGCTCTACGGAAGCCGATGTCACCGGGATAGAAACAATTAGACATAAGAGTTTATAAACTTGGGGTAAATCTTGATTCAAATCATTATCAAAAAGGTATTTAATAGTCATGACATGATTTTCATTTTGCCCCAAAATTTCATTGTCATTATAAACAACACACAGTTCACTCCTTAGGGCCACCTTATCAAAAAAAGTGTATTTTTGACATAAATTTTCCAAAAGGTTATCTGGAAAATTAGCCGAAAATCCGGTAAACAAATTTTTATTGAGTAATTCGAAGAAATGCAGTTCTTTCAAATCAGAGAACCTTATTTCTATTTGACCCCTAATAGTATCCAAAATTTCATAAAATATTTGCTTATAGTGAAGCTCCATATCTGCGAAGCTGAATTTCTTTCGTTTTGGGCTAAATTGAGTCGTATCATCAGTCGTTTGAAATACAGAAAAATGTTTTTTGAAATAAACTTCTGCACGAAATTCTGAAAATTTCTCCAAAAGAAACTTGAGCCGATTTCGTGAGTAAATCACATCTGAAACTTGTGCTGTAAGATTTGAAAAACTATTTCTGTTTGTTCAAAAATTAATCTAAAGATGTTTAAAAATATATAAATTCCTTATCTTGTAAGTAAGATATTAATCCGCGTGCGGTATTTAAAGTTACTTTATCGGTGAAAAATTCCTCAATTTAAATTATAGAATTAAGAGCATCTAAAAATTTTATCCTTATTATTGTGGTATAGTAAAGATAGCTCTTGAAGTAAAATTCCACCTAGTTGGTGCGTTACTTGGAATTCTGTTACCTACTATTGCAATCTAGAAATTTTGTGCGCGTTGTTGATTTTGAAAAAAATGTTGAAAATGCAGATAAATTTGAAAAAAAAATTCTAACTTGCCTAATAGAACTACAAGCGTTACTTAAAACCAAATTCAGGTTATGTGCATAACAATGTGTAAAAATAGCTTGAGGAGCAACAGATTTTAATTTTTGTTTGTAGACCGTTTAAATGGCCAGCCATAAACCGCTGCGCCGTCAATAGGTTTGTGCTATAAGTTTAGATTGAAAATTAAACTTCGAAAATTTCTCATTTAAAAATCGAATAAATCGTTGGCAGACCTTCCAGAACTGACATCATGAAAACCTAAAAATCTCTCAATTAAATGTTCCATCTTTTACGAACCTGCATATTATAGACAACTGCGATTTACAGCTAATGTCAGTTGTCTCATCTACTTGCCAGGAATAAAAATTAACATTTTTAAGTTCATTTTCGATAAAAGTTTCCAAAACATAGGAAGCAGAGTTTATAATTTCGTTTTGAGTTGTTTTGAGGTTCCGGAGAAAACTGTAGCGTTGTTAATGAAATTAATACAGCTTTCGTCATATTTGCAAAATAGATCAAGAGTTCTTTAAAATTTCCCTTATTGCTAGATTCGTCTGTTTCATCTTGTCCCTAATAGCTATATCTTGGCGACATAAAATAATATAATGTCGACCAGTTTCTCCAATATTTCTCTGTTTTCCTTAACTTTTCGTTGTATTTTTCTAACTCTTGAACACGTGCTGTATCAATTACAAGCATAATGTTTTTTTTCCAAACATTTTAAATTTGATCCGCGACACGATATGTTCCTGGGATTTTTCGTGCCTTTCCAAAGAACGTGATAAATTTTTTAAATCGTCAAATCCTAAGCGGCCCCAAACAGAGACATTTTCACTAGTAAAAAGTAAACACTGCCAACAAAATAATTTATTTTTTACCTGTGATCCGGTGAGGCATGGATGCCGCTCGTAATTCTTTGTATTGAAACCGCGGTTTTGTTTTTTGTTATACTGCACCAAATTCTTCAATTCAGGGGTAGGTCTCACTGTTTTTATCAAAACTTTATCCTCATAACTTAGAGCACTAAAGTTATGGGATAACAAATATTCCACTAAGTCACCATTGAAATTTTTGAAATTAATTTCAGTAAGAAACTCATTTTTACACAATACGCGAACTCTTTCTGGCGGGCTGGCGGGATGGCGGCCATTAGCGCGAATTACGACACATTACGATTTCCAACGAAATTGACTCGACGTCATGCGAAATTCTATAGTGTGATTGGTCGATATTGTATGAGTCTGGGTTCCTTCCGTGTTGCCATTTACAATGCGTTTTTGGTTTACTATTGCAATAACGTATTCTGTTTTTGAGTGGTGTGAGTTTGCTTTATGTGGCAGGCATAAATGCACGTTGAGAATATACCTTTCTAAGCATTCCGCAGCGTTGCCACAAAATCTTGAACATGAATGAAATGCAGTAAATGTAAATACCTTCTATCTTAATTAATAAATTATATTATATAAATGTAGGTTGAAAGGAAGGTAGGTGCATAAAATAATATGATTTTGATTAATATGAATATGCTGAATGCTGACTATTCAATATAATATATATATTAGTGATACACGGAATATTTTTGGGGAGGCTTAGCCTCCTTAGCCTCCTTTGACTAGCCGCCCCTGATATATATATATATATATATATATATATATATATATTATATTATATATATATATATATATATATATATATATATATATATATATATATATTTAACTGTAATGCAAATGAACCAATATATAATAGTCCAGTCACCAGCCGTTTTCCCGTGGAATTTTGAGAATCAAGGTCGATTTCCTTGAAAATTGGGATTCAGGTAGTATTTATAACCTCCTTCAAAATCTATAATGTACCGAAGTGTGCTTTTGACATAGGGGTGAAAGCTACCCCTTCTAAGGGATGAAAATGATTACAATCAAAATAACATCAGAAATTGATAAAATGACTAATTCTAAGCAACTTTTGTTTCATAAAGTTTTTTTGTAAAGTTGATAATTTTCGAGTTATTAACGATTGAAAGTGTGCAATTTTCAATGAAAAAACGCATGTTGTTAAACAGTTTTTTACAAATAGCTCAAAAAATTTTCATTTTATCGGTAAAATTATCTGAAAAAAATGCAGTTTATAATAGAGAAAAGATATTAGTTTTTAAATAATCTTTGTGAACCCAACAACGTCTGAGTTATTACTCGTTGAAGAATGGTTATTTTTCGGGAAACCCAAAATTGAAAACTTTAAACCTTAAATAATTTGAAAATAGTGCAATTTTTGGGTAAAACTCAAGAGTCATTTTTTGAAGTAGGTACAAGAAAAAACTTCAAAATTAGTTTTTATACAAAAGTCTTTTCATAAGAATTGACTGACATATAACAAAAAGAAAGTCACTTTTTTAAAATTATTTTTTAAATTTAACACTTACTTCCTCGTCATGACCACCCTAAATGAAATTAATCGTAACCCACCTTCAACTATTTTGACTTAAATGTTATTAATATGATCCATGTGATTTGACCAGTTTAGAATGCTTAGTTTAAAGAAAATTGTTTTATTTTTCTCAAATAAACCAAAAACTATTCATGATATGAAATACTGTTCCGGCTGTCAATTGGAGGGTTTTCCTTACTAAAAATTTTGATATTTTTTTGATCTTCGTATCATGAAAATTGAAGGAGATATGTTGGCTCAAAGTTTGCACTCGCGTATTAATTGTGGCTCATCCAATCCCTTTGAGGTCAACCCTTTTCAAATGAAAGGTTTAAAAAAAGTTCTAATCAACGTGGTGTCAAAGACCTTGAAATTTCTTACAGAATGATCTTTTTGAAAATATTATAGCTCAAAAAATGAGGGAGTAATCGTCGAAAAACCAACTGTTTAAAGTTTTTATTTCAGAGCAAAATTCTGCTTCACTGGCATATTCTTCTGAAAGTTTAGAAATTGAATATCCAAACAGTGGAGATTTGATACTATTTTCTCACAGCTTCACTAGATGAGACTCAACTTCTTCTGCCTTCTTCAATAAAGGTGAAAAAAAATTATCGATATTTTAGAACTTTCCGACGTAAGAAAAAAGGCGAAGATTTTTTATAATAGTTCTTCAACGCTTGTAGATATTTTTGAAGCCGGTAGGTACTGTACCGAAATGTTGTTTGTCTTACTGAAGACACTATACCTTAAATACATTGAAACGTGTAACAAACTTGTCTGAATACCTCGAACAAATCAGATCAGAACTCATTTATTAATTAAAACACTAAAAAAAGGCTGTTAGGTTTTAATCTCTTGTCCCAACAGTTGGTGCTTTCAATGAGCACTTAATATGGCTGAGTGACAAAAATATCAATTATTTTTATGGGGGTTGGATTAAAATGGACGGAGTTTTGCTTTCAATCAAAAACCAAATTAACCGGCACCTGAGGAGCTTTTGAAAAATATATTTTGTAATTGCAAAAAAGGATGCGGTTCAGCGTGCGGTTACCGACGAGTAGGTCTCTTTTGCAATGCAATGTGCAGAACCTGCAGTGAAGACTCTTGTCTAAACAGGACACTAGTTTTAGACCAGAAGGAAGATGTGGATACCGAGAGTGACGAGAAAACGAAAAACTATATTCAGTGTAAATAAATTTTTATCATTTTCACTCATTATTACTGCAAAAAAAAACAGCAAAATTTATATTTTCGTTCACAAGGGGTGGCTTTTATAAGGGTTGTGTTTAAAAAACGACAAGAGTTATATCACTGATGAAATATTCTCGATTCAATATGAATGCACTTTTAAATCATTTCTTATTGTGAAAAAAACGTTGCGATCATTTTTCAATAATTCATATTCTCAGGAGAAGACTTTATAAGGGTTGAAGCGTCTCGTCAAATGATAATTTCATTTAAATAGAGTATAATAATTCAATATGACGCAATTTTCAATTATTTCAAGTTATAGTTAAATACCTACCTTTAAAACTAATTTTAGAAATTACTACTATCAGGAGATGATTTGAAGGGGTTACATCTGTCTGATTAATTGTAAACTTGTTCGAGTATATCAATAGATCTACAAATAATTCATTCAAAGTTTATTTTAACTAAATACATGCTAAAATCTACGTTTTTTCAGTTTTTTGCGATAAGGAGTAGTTTTCACCCCTATATAAAAAGCACATTTCGGCAGAGAATAGATTCTGAAGAAGAGGGTAAGCAGAGCTCAAATCCAAATTTTTATCAAAATCGGTGTTGATTCTCAAAATTCCACGGTTTTACAGTTTTTTACCGCCTGGTGACTGGACTATAAGTTCAAGTGTATATTCAGGCCTTCTTGTTGTTTTTTTGTATTACATTGATTAATAATTTATTCATATTCATAAACCTAGTACGTTTAGGTAGATATCAAATTTAGAAGACAAGGTTCTGATGAGAGCCATAAAATATTCGACTTGAGTTGAAAAAGACAAGAAATATGGATAATGCGGCAGCAACCACTATTTCCATAACTTTTTCTGTGTTCATATTCTATAGTCCCATCTCATTGAAATCTTTTTAAATAAATATTGGTTTCGGAGGCCTCGGTAGCCCAGCGGTAGGGTGTATCGCTTGTAAACCGAGGATTGTGGGTTCGAGTTCCACCTTGCTCTTGGGTGTTGTGTATGTCCAATGAAATGCAGTGGTTCTAAATATAATAACTGTTGGGTAATGACTCAGTTTCAAGCCTATTGGTCGTTCGGAACCGGCGTAAAACTGTAGGTCCCTCGGGTTAAAAAAAATATATATCTGTTGGAGCCCTAACATAAAAATTTACTTTCAAATAGGTCATATTGCATGTAAAATTGATTCATTCTGAACAGAAACAATATCATTACATAAAAACTTATTAGAATATCATCAGAATGCCTTTCCTCTGATCATGAGAAAGAGCAGTTGGTACTCACCATAACTATTTTTCATTAGTAATCCACATACTTGAATAGCAGAAAATATAATGTTATACACTACAGAAAAAGTTATAATCACCCCCCGGACCACGGAAAGGGAGGGGGTTGCAACCCTCGATTTTTTTCCCTTGTCGCATGATTTTTGTACGGCGTTGCCGAATAATGGATTAGAAGCTGTATTGAAACAGTATGAAACTGATGACGTACAGAATGAAATGACCAAATTTACCCTGGAAATTGTCAGAAAATCAAAAAAATTTACCGACTTTGTGGCGCACCATTTTTTTACGGCACTGCGCGCTTTCTCATTATTTTTCATGGATCTATCCATGGTAAAAATGCCGTACAAAAATATATGACCAAAATGTACTGCCTCTACCTGCACTTTTGAATTCTTACCAGCACTCAGTTGGACAGCTTTCAAGTGACGGCATAGTGCTGAATCTTATTATTTTATGCTCTTATATCGTCCTATATACATCACCTGGTGGTTCATATGACCCATCCATTTTTTGATATGGGCCTTTAGTCTATTAATGGAACATGAACCAGATGAGACTTATTTATTAGAGAGTTTCTCCTTAAAGTGCAAAGATTTTGAATACCTAGTCAAACTTCTAGGTATTTATTTTTCCATCCATCCATGGCTCTACAACTCGGGGTGGATCTTGGCCGCCTCAACAATTTTTTTAATTTTTAGTATAGAAAAAACAATCGAGAAGGCTAATTAAATTTTGGCTACTAAAATACTTCAATCGGGAGAATAGAGGTATACGTTCATTCGAAATTATTATTTATATGGGTATTATTAATGAAACTTAAATATTTTTCCTTTGATACATTTAATCTAGCTTTCGAAACAATTAAACACATAAATATATTCATAGCATAATATAGTCCTATGTACCCACAAAAATTAGCTTCCCAATTCTGGTCTATTCACTCCATTTCGGAACTCAGTTGGCCTAGTTGTTGTATAAGTGCATCAATTTTCGATGCTAGCTCAAATACAGTTCTTTCCATATCTTTCAACTGTTGTTTTTGCCTGAAAAATAATGAAAAAATTATAAATTGAAATGCTTCAACCAATTACAATGCATAGAAACCCTTTTCAGGTATCAGTTAATTTGAAATTTTTCCCATAATTTCGGATTAAGATCTATATTACACATCATGAAAATTATCAGTCATATTACATCAAGTTGTGGTACCCATGAGGAAAAACTTTTTTATTTTCAGTTTTCAGCGAAAAATGTTATCTTGATGAAAAGTTTTGCTTGTTCAAATACCTCATGAAATTAAATAAAATTCAAGTTTTGCACAACTTGCTTCATTTTATATTCAATTTTATGTAAAACCTAATGAATTTTTGTACCAAGTTGGAAATGTAAAAATCCGGACATCCTACTGCGTAGCACTAGAAATGATAAAACCCATCGGCGCATGCGCATGTCTTAATGCCTATCTGAAAAACGCAATATTTTTTAAATTCTTCGTGGGGAAAAATTGGGAATAAAAATTCCCTCATGAAATCATATATGTTTTATCGATATCCGTTGGAATTTTTAAAATCGGGCCAGATCCCAACTTTTTGTCGTGAGACTATAACGCCTTTAGCTTCGCCTCGGGGTAATAATAATCTATCGATTGACTTTTGCGATTTCCAAGGTAACTGTCAAGAAAATATGATAAAACAAACAGTAAATAAGAAAACAACTATTCCACATAGCCGCCACCAACTTCAAATATCTCTCCACTATATTTCAAAATTCTTTATAAGCGCGTCTTAGCATGTTAGGGGTGATTTTATTTACGGCATTAATTAGGTATTGCTTCTTTCAAATCTTCAATCCTATGGTTTAAATTGGTTTCTTAAACTTTCTCTTTTAGGTAGCCCCAGAAAATACGGTCCGATTATTTGATAAGGTAAAACAGCACACCAGAGATTTACCTTTTACGATGAGTTCTGTGATAGGGATTTTCACTAGCCCAATACCGACAGTTTTGGGATGAAAATAAAATTACATAAAGTGAACAAGGAAAATTCTTCAATAATTATCAAACAACTTTCCAATGGACCTAGTTCTACGTTTCCGCAGCGCAAAATCTGCATTCACAATCCAACAGTTGGTTATAGAAAACGTCAAGTCGCTCCGACTCAAAATCTGCATACAACTGTTTCGATCTTATAAGATCTCATCAGCGCAGCTTATTTGACTCGGAGTGAATTAAAATATTTCTAATTGTTTCCCAATAAAAATCGTGGTCCGAAACACTATCTGGATAACAACCCAGAGGGCCCCCCCACCAAAGATATTGGAAACCAACAATTCACCGTTTAGATCGAAAATGCAGAAATTCGTCGCGAGAATACGTACCTCCTGACATAAAGATATCTACTCTACAACAGTGGCGTACATGATTCACTAACATATTGTTTTAAAAACTCTGGATAGACTCACGAGAGCACGCTATGTGAATACTAGCAGCGTAATAGGCAATATACAACAATCAACTCATGAAAAACATACTTCTTGACAATAGTCAACTTTATACATTACATAAAGTAAACGAGAAAAATTCTTTAATAATTTAAAAATTATCAAACAACTTTCCCAGGTAGCTGGTTATACGTATTCCGCAACGCAAAAGATGTTTGATAATTTTTAAATTATTAAACAATTTTCCTCTTTTACTTTATGTAATGTATAAAGTTGACTATGGTCAACAAGTATGTTTTTCATGATTTGATTGTTGTACATTGCCTATTACGCTGCTAGTATTTACGGAGCGTGCTGTCGTTAGTATATCCAGAGTTTTGGAATCAATATGTTAGTGTGCTCAGGAATCATGTACGCCACTGTTGTGGAGTATATATCTTTATGTCAAGAGGTACGTATTCTCGCGACGAATTTCTGCATTTTCGATCTTAATGGTGAATTGTTGGTTTCCAATATCTTTGGTGGAGGGCGCTCTGGGTTGTTATCCAGATGGTGTTTCCGACCACGATTTGTATTGGAGAACAATTAGAAATTTGTTAATTCACTCCGAGTCAAATAAGCTGCACTGATGAGATCTAATAAGATCGAAACAGCTGTATACAGATTTTGAGTTGGGGTGACTTGTCGTTTTCTATAATTCACCGTTGGATTATGAATGCAGATTTTGCGTTGCGGAATACGTATAACCAGCTCCCTTGGAAAGTGGTTTGATAATTGACTATGGTCAACAAGTATATTTTTCATTATTCGATTAGAAAATAAAATATTGTAGTGAAAGAAGTGATCATTCATAAGATTTTCACCAATGATTGTACAAAAGTGAAGCCTCGTGTCATAATCACAATTTTGTAAGGTGTGAATAAATGTCGGTTTGAATGGATGAATTTTGTTTTGCTTGAGTGGCCCTTAATAAAATCAACTTCTGCTGCTGTTTTTCGTAAACTTAACTGGGCATTTTCCCTTACTGAATGCATAGCTAGGGCAGTAGCTGCATCATCGTTCTCAGAGTAAGTCTTTCACGATTTCATTTTGTCTTTATTAATTTTTTCAATCCATTTATCGTAACTGGTACATTCGGATATTTTTCATTACTCAAATGAATTACATACTTGTACGAAATAGCTCCAATGACATAGCACTTCATAAGATCTATTCTCTGTTAAGAGTTGGTATTTTTGAAAAAGAATGACAATTTGAAAATTATTTACCGAAGTTGACAGTTACCTAGAAAATCGCAAGATTATTAATACATTTCCAAACTTAGTGCAAAAATTCACTGGGTTTTACATAAAATTGAATATTATATTCTTTTCTGAAATCATTCAAGAATGTCCTATTCATGGACCAACTTCAGTGCCCAAAATACGCTAATCTAGTACTTATTTTAGTACGTTCCTAAGCAAAGAATATTTCTGTACCAAAACGGCAAGGGAAAATTTTTGCCCCCTACCGGTTTTTTATACATATTTAAGAGAGGCGTTTCTAAACTTTTTTTATGTCATGCCCAACCAAAGCTTCTAATAATTTAAATTGTCCCCCATGTTACATATTATGCATAATTTTTACTATTAAAAATTTGTAATTATTCACTAAGTAGCTTAAATAATAAATTGCAGGTAGAAATCACAAGGATTTATTTATAAATACCTAACAATAATTCAAGTAAAAATAATATATTCAGGTATTCAAGTACAAAATACTTTGTTTGTGAAATTGTTTGGCACTTGCTTTAATCAAATTAATACATTTTATAACTAAATTCAGTACTTCATTTAAAACAGGAGAAATATTTTTAGCTACCAAGTTTTCGCTGTGATTAACACAACGTACAAGAAGCATTTCTGGATTTTCATTCTTCATCAATTTTATGTAACCATTCCCCCCCCCATATTAGGAGCATTATCAGCAGTACAAGAGATTATATTTTTCATCGTTTTTTTATTCGTATCTGAGGAACATTTTAGTGTATTATACAAGGCTGGATTTATCAATAGGCTGGAGTAGGCTGCAGTATATAGGCCCCCACCAAATTTTAAATTTTTAGGGAGGATGCAAATTTGAATGATCGAACTATGCCACGGAATTCGATATTATGTAGGAAATTGACGTTAGGGATAAAGTTGAAGATTTTGCTAAAAATAAATCTAGAAAAGTTATTTAGTATAACAATTCTTGTTAGTATTGATTAGTGTTAGTATTGAGCGCTAAATTATTAATAAGTATATTCTACTAGTATAAACATAGTAACTACCTACAGGGCGCTCTATGCAAGCCTGAGCTCTGGAAGAATAGACCGATATATTCACATTCCGAATTAATAGAGTAGAGATATACAAATAAATAAATAAAATTTTTTTTGAAGAATATTCATAAATTTAGTTTACTGTAATGAAAAGTACAGAAGATTATTTGCTAGTTGTCTCATTCTTTAGTTGATGCTTGAGTAGATACAACAGAAAAACATTGCTGTAATCATCAGCCCGCTATCGAATTAAAAAGCATGTTGGAAAATAACAAAGTTTTGATTGCTAATATTCATAAATACATATATGCAAGAAGAAAAAACATCTGGAAACTTGAAAGCTCCTATGCTTAAATTTAGATTCTGAAAAAGTAGAATTTTTTTTATTGCTTATTTCGTTTTGATACCTATAACTATAAATATACAAAAATAGTTATAATAAACTTGTACGCTGGCTAGTATTTGGGAGGTCTCGGGTTCAAACCCCGGGGCCGACTGGTCTGCCATGAGTTTTTTCCAGAGGTTTCCTCATGGTAATGTAAGTCACTGCTTGCAAACTTATAAGGCGAATGCTGGGCCCTCTGAACCCTACCCACACTTCCTATGTTCCATAAATATCCCGTCTCACCTATCCTTAATGCACTTGTACATACAAGTGTATCCTCTGATCTGGCTGAAGGAGTTAATCCCAAACTCAAGCTGCCCGCCTCCCTGACACATACTTCAGGGAGGAATGAAACACGTGTGTTTCCTTTTTTTTTATAATAAACGTCCCATATGCATAATAATATATTCAATAAATGTTTTTAATGCGAGTTAGTTGTTCGCGTGTATTTATTTACTGTCTAAAATGTGTATAAAAAACGGGTAGGGACCGTATTTTCTCGTACGGAAAAGTTAGTTGCACAGCAACGTGCTTAAATGCTGGATTAACTTATTTTAGATTTAGGGACTGAAGTAAGTCCAAGAAATTGGGCATTCTTGAACATTTCAGAAAAAAGGTCATTCTGATTGTCACTTCCCTCTCTTAATATCATAAGCAATAAGAAAGTAATCAAAAATTGTTATTCATTTATAAAAAAATCCATAATTATGATGAAATTTATGGCTGCACCAAATTTTGCTGTGAAGTTCGAGTAGAGCAGTTTTTGTTACTAGATGTAAATGTTTTAGGAAGATCATCGGCATGTCGTCAGGTTCTGCAGCTGTGTTCATTAGTGACAGTAGGACTGAATTTAATTCAGAAAGAGTGAGGGGAAAAATGAGAGGGTGACAAATGTGAGTAAATTTTTTTGGATGAGAGTTATTTGTTGGGTTCGAAGATTCGGGATTGGATTTTGTTTTATTCTGAACGTGTTGGGCAAGAATGTTGACAATTTGTTGATAATCACTTGTCCTCGTGGGTTAGGCCGGGAATTTTGATTTGAATTAATTCATGCAACCAAATTTCTCATTCATTCCCTAACTCTTTGAAAATAAAAGTATCGAGTAGGCTAGGAGGTTTATCCTGCAATGTTTTTTCACTTTTTGGAACATATAAACTAGGCTAGTTAGTTAATACATTCCAAAGCACAAATTTTTTGGCAACATGGCTGGTTATTCAGAAATTCTACTACATTGTAAGTACCCTTTTCAATTGACAAATTTTTTTAAAACTTCCTGAATTTAATAATGGACACAGAGTTGATATCATCGGGTATTTTATTATAAAGTGGTTTATATAAAATACACTGTGGGGATTGTGGTACATTTTACATAGGCCAAACTGAACGTAACATGGAAACCAGAATAAAAGAACGTAGAAACTCCACACTATACAATATAAATTGCACTGGACTTTCTGAATATTGCATTAGAATAGCTTCATTGAATTAGAATCTGTGAAATTATTACATGCAGGTAACAAACGAAAGAAAATGGAACTTCCGACAGCAACAACAATATCATAAGCACACCACTGGAAATATCCCATTGTTAATGAGAACAGGATATGAAGTTTAATGTGCCACCACTCTTACAACAAGCGATAAAAACTAGATTCTGAAACTTCTTAACTTCCAGTTTCACGATTCCACAAAATATGAATACAAATTCTGGGGATGTTAGAATAATACATGAACACCAGACTTGAGAAAGTAGAGTTGTCTTCGAGAAACTTTAGATTATGGGCTAGTAATCCGAAACAGTTGTAAAGTAATTTGTTATTATATCATGAAATCTTTAATTGTTTAATTTAAATATATATATATATATATATATATATATATATATATATTCACATATTCAATCAGGCCAGTTTTAAAGTGATACCAATAGACTAAATACTAAGAGATTTTCAGAGAGAGAATCTCTATATACTCAATAAGGATAATCTTAAATTAACGTAAACACGAGACGAATTCATTTGTATAATTGGTGGAGAAAATACTTACATCATTAATTCCTCCGTATATCTTGTATTCTCACCGGATATTGGTTTTCCTGCTAATGTACCTGAAAAATAATTGATTCTATTTTTATATCGTTCAATGAGTATTAGGAAGGACATAAGTCCATAAGCTATATATATACATATATACATATATATATATATATATATATATATATATATATATATATATATATATATATATATATATATATATATATATATATATGTATATATATATACAGGGTGTCCCACCGGGAAAGAACGCGATCTGTATATGGAAAACTACACATAGGAAAATTTTGAAAATTTGACAGTATACTAATGTCGATAGGGGAAACTCGACTAGAATATTTTCAAGATGGTGGCACTTCCGGTTATACCGGAAGTAAATACTAACTTGCTTATTTTAAATGGGAAACACCATATGTATTAATACATTTTTGCATTCTAGGCAAGAT
Source organism: Cynegetis impunctata (assembly GCA_030704885.1). Classification (NCBI taxonomy): domain Eukaryota; kingdom Metazoa; phylum Arthropoda; class Insecta; order Coleoptera; family Coccinellidae; genus Cynegetis; species Cynegetis impunctata. The sequence goes on from JARQZK010000005.1 coordinate 782,886, forward strand.
TCTAGGCAGATTTTATGTATTATGTCCTATACCTAGGTCTAAGCGTTTTGGACATATTTAGGTTTTTGTGTTAAAAATGACGATTGTAAGCCCTGATATAATTATCAAGTGTTCCTATGAGGAAGCCCTTTTCACTTACTTTGGGTTGATTTGCTTGTTGAAAAGGACCTATTTTAATAGATTTTGTATGATATTTGTATAACTAGTCATACAGGTGTTCAAAAAATAAAATCTAAAATGAAATTTAGAAAATTGTCAAAAATCAATTTTTTCAAATGGAAACCTCCAATTTTTCTTATTCTGTAGTATTAAGCATCAAAAATTAAGGTAACTTTGTATAAGGTTATCTATACTTAAAATTTGAAATTTTCGAAATATTGCCAATTTATATTTTTATATGGCATTTTTTCGTTAAACAATTAGTTCTAGGATAGCCACGATCGTATTTGACATTTCAAAACATCGTGATGGCACCCCGGTTAAATTATACAAACTTATTTATTATTTATGGACAACGTGATAAAGTTATTTCAAGAACATGTGATAAGAAGAGCCACCCATGAGCAATTGCTGCTGAGATGCGAAAAATGTTTAGAAGTTCAAGGACACCAATTCGAACATTTACTGAAATAATTTTTTTAACATTTCTATTTCCAATTTCATATCAATATTTTCATTTTCAACAACTAGTTTATTTCTGTATACTTTTCATTTGCGGATCCAAAGTTATTCAAGTTTTCTATAATTCTTCTAATAGTATATGGTGATGGTTTTTGTTTTTGAGGATATCGTGTCACAAATGTATCACATGTTCAAAATAGAAAAATTTTCTTGTGACCGAGGTAGTATAAATTCAAAGAATTCCATTCTTCTTGGAAAATCAGTTTCATTCAAATGCTGCACTAATGAAAATATGGATAGCATAGGGATGATATTTGTGTTTCCGTAAAATTATTCGAACTGACAATTTAGATAAGCGTGATTCTAATGCTCCCTGCCTTGAAGATTTTGTTGAATATGCTTCAAAATATCCCAAAATTGCTATTTCAATATTTTCATTATTAACAATTGGTTTCTTTTTGTACACTTTTGCCTTCACGGATCAAAAGTTCTTGAAGTTTTCTATAATTCGTTTAACAGTATTTGCTGATGGTCTTTGTTTATGAGTATATGGGGTGGTAAATGTATCACATGTTCTTGGAATAACTTTATCACATTGTCCATAAATAATGAATAAGTTTGAATAATCTTCGTTTGTATAATTTAACCAGGGTGCCATTACGATGATTTGAAATGTCAAATACGATCTTGGCTATCCTAGATCTAATTGTTTAACGATTAAATGCAAAATAGCCATATAAAAATATTAAATTGGCAATATTTCGAAAACTTCAAATTTTAGATATAGATAACCTTATACAAAGTTACCTTCTTTTTGAATGCTAAATACTATAAAATAAGAAAAATGGGGGTTTCCATTTGAAAAAATTAATTTTTCTCAGTTTTCTCAATCTCATTTTAGATCTTATTTTTAGAACACTCTGTATGATTAGTTATCCAAATATCATACAAAATCTATTGAAGTAGGTCCTTTTCAACAAGGAATTCAACCCAAAGTAATTGAAAAGGGCTTCCTTATAGGAAAAATTGATAATTATATTAGGGATTGCAATCGTCATTTTTGACATAACAACCTTAATATGTCAAAAACGCTCAGACTTAGGTATAGGACATAATGCATAAAATCTGCCTAGAATCTTGCGTAGAATTCAAAAATGAGCAAGTTGGTATCTACTTCCGGTATAACCGGAAGTGCCACCATTTAGTCGAGTTGCCCCTATCGACATTAGTATACTGTCAAATTTTCAAAATTTTTCTATATACAGATCGCGTTCTTTCCCGATATATATATATATATATATATATATATATATATATATATATATATATATATATATATATATATATATATATATATATATATATATATATATATATATATATATATATATATATATATATATATATATATATATATATAATCTCTTGATAATTATTAGCAATGACAGGCTGTGTGAATCATAAAAAACTCGATTTAATTAATAAGTTGACGTTTCACTATGACATTCATAGTTATTCAAAACTTTTGAGAAAAAATTGAAATTCTTTGACATTTATTGACTTGAAAAAATTGAATAGATAAGATTGATCTGTCTTGTTAAAAAAATTCTTTCAGTCTAATATATATATATATATATATATATATATATATATATATATATATATATATATATGTATATATATATATATATATATATATATATATTACATATATATATATATATATATATATATATATATAAATATATATATATATATATATATATATATATATATATATATATATATATACAACAAAGGTCTGTTCGTAGATGGAGATTACTTTAATCATTAAAGATTCGCAGATTTCATTGTTTTGATTGATAGGAACCCAGAAAAATTACAATAACATATCTTAGCGAGTTATTGGATGATTCTCGGAGTTTGTTTCATGAACTCATACAAATTTCTTTCATGAAGTGCCTTTGCTTGACTTTCAATTATGGAAAAATTTAATTGATTCAAATTATACCTACTAATAATCATTAGTAATGATGCATACCTGGTGTCATCTTTTCCAAATCTCCAACAAGCCTGCCAATATCATATTCTGTTACAGTAGCCAATGGATTAATATTATAACGAGCGAAGAACATTTCTATCTCTAGGTAACTGAAGCCACATCTGAAACATATAATTCTCTTTATAACGAAAATCTTCATTTAAAAAATCGATTTCCAACATTAAAAGAAGATATCTATGGTCATAATAAAAGCAATTATTAGGAAGAATTTAACATTGAGACCAGTGGCAGTTTTACTGTTTAAATGAATCTCATCAATTAAGATTCTTTATGAATTAACACTCTGTGATCAAAAAAATCTGGGGGGAGCTTTCTGATTCTATAAGGAAAGAAAATAATTATACTTCAATATTTTTAACGATTGATGTCCTATAGAAATTGATTCACTAATTTTCTATAGATTATTAATCGATCATAGTTAATTTTCTTTAGCATGTTTTTTGCGAGCATTGTCCAACCAGTTGAATATTTCAAAACTGGAAAAAGAAGCCGAAACAATTAAATGGGATATCATTGGAACCAGCGAAGTGAGGCAGATGAACGGAAATCTATTGAAGCTTCCGTCAGGAAATATCTTCTATCACCAACATGCGGAAGAAGTGATGTAGGATTCCTAGAAACGAAGAAATAGAGGATTTTTACAACAAAGTGACAATAGCGCTAAGAATAGCACATAGTCATTTCAGGTATCTATCTGGCAACTTTAATGCCAATGTGGAAAAAAAAAACAAAAACAAGAACAATATATGAAAAATTATGGTACTGGTGCAGGAAATTAAATGGGACACTGGAAAATCATTTTTAAGAAAAACCCAAATGGACTTGCAAAGCCCCGAATCTAAAGAGAAATAAATTGTATCCTCATCATATGTATATATATGTTGACGTTTCGCCACGACATTCGTGGCTTGTTCAAAACTTTTGAAATATTGAAATTTCTTTGGTCAAAGAAATTTTTTGAGATTCACCAAAATTTTATAAATTTTATAAAAAAATATTAATTTTTTTTGACAAACGCCAAAACACCGTCAATATGAAAATATTCATACATTTTGACACAGGCGAAACACCAAAACGATTATATCACGTCGTCAAGGGTATATTCACTTATCTATACGCAGTCGTTAGGCAAAATTCACGGATTCTATTGGCTCATTCACACATGAGTTATATAATCATTCAAATCTGTTATTATTAGATGGTAAGGGAAACCTTTACCCACGTAATGTCCGAAATAGGTTCAAATTATTTTGATTTTGAAAAGTCAAAGAATAGAGTACTATTTATCTTTTTTTCAAAATTTTATTATTACCGCTGTGGCCGATTTCAATTATTAATTACGTGCTATTTAGTCCAATATCAACAGTAATAAAAAAACTTTGAGAAAAATATAAATAGTACCCTATTCTTTGACTTTTCAAAATCAAAATAATTTGAACCTATTACGTGGGTAAAGGTTTCTGTGGTTTCCCTTACCATCTAATAATAACAGATTTGAATGTTAATATTGGACTGAATAGCACGTAATAAATAACAGAGAACGGCCACAGCCGGAAAATTTTGATGAAACATAGTAGTCTTTTTTAACTATTCAAATTTTTACAAATCAATAAATGTCAAAGAAATTTCAATTTTTCAAATGTTTTGAAAAAGCCACGAATGTCATGGCGAAACGTCAACTTTTTAATAAAATCGAGGTTTTTGCTAATAATTATCAAAAAGTTAAAAATAGTTCCCAGGCAACAACAATTCATATATATATATATATATATATATATATATATATATATATATATATATATATATATATATATCTTTTTGATAATTATTAGCAATAACAGGCTTGTGTAATCTCAAAAACCTCGATTTTATTAAAAAGTTGACGTTTCGCCACGACATTCGTGACTTATTCAAAACTCTTGAAAAATTGAAATTTTTTGACATTTATTGATTTGAAAAAATTTGAATAGTTAAAAAAGACTACTATGTTTCATCAAAATTTTCCGGCTGTGGCCGTTCTCTGTTATTTATTACGTGCTATTCAGTCCAATATTATCAGTAATAATATCACAAGAGCATCGAAAATAATCGATTATACTGCCGAGTCACGAGACGTATTTTGCGAAACACCACGAGAGCGCAGCTCGAGTGGTGTTTTAAAAAAATACGCCGAGTGACGAGGTCAGTATAATCGATTATTTTCGATTGCTCGAGTGGTATTCGTTACGATTATATAACGAATAAAAAATATTAATTTTTTTTGACAAACGTCAAAACACCGTCAATATGAAAATATTCATACATTTTGACACAGGCGAAACACCAAAACGATTATATCACGTCGTCAAGGGTATATTCACTTATCTATACGCAGTCGTTAGGCAAAATTCACGGATTCTATTGGCTCATTCACACATGAGTTATATAATCATTCAAATCTGTTATTATTAGATGGTAAGGGAAACCTTTACCCACGTAATGTCCGAAATAGGTTCAAATTATTTTGATTTTGAAAAGTCAAAGAATAGAGTACTATTTATCTTTTTTTCAAAATTTTATTATTACCGCTGTGGCCGATTTCAATTATTAATTACGTGCTATTTAGTCCAATATCAACAGTAATAAAAAAACTTTGAGAAAAATATAAATAGTACCCTATTCTTTGACTTTTCAAAATCAAAATAATTTGAACCTATTACGTGGGTAAAGGTTTCTGTGGTTTCCCTTACCATCTAATAATAACAGATTTGAATGTTAATATTGGACTGAATAGCACGTAATAAATAACAGAGAACGGCCACAGCCGGAAAATTTTGATGAAACATAGTAGTCTTTTTTAACTATTCAAATTTTTACAAATCAATAAATGTCAAAGAAATTTCAATTTTTCAAATGTTTTGAAAAAGCCACGAATGTCATGGCGAAACGTCAACTTTTTAATAAAATCGAGGTTTTTGAGATTCCCCTAGCATGTTATTGCTAATAATTATCAAAAAGATAAAAATAGTTCACAGGCAACAACAATTCAAATAAATAAATAAATATATATATATATATATATATATTTATATATATATATATATATATATATATATATATATATATATATATATATATATATATATATATATATATATATATATATATATATATATATACAGGGTGATTCATTAATAAGTGTAAATATTTTAAAGGGAAAATTTTGAGCTCAAATTATGAAGATCTAACCCAATTTGCTCATACAAAATATTTCTCCTTACTGATTTACAGGGTGTTTTATTTGGATTATTAAAAATGAATTTTGTTCACTTGAATGCTGCTCCATATTTCTTCATGATATTTGGCAGTAAGTTAAAGTATTCTGGGACCCATCAAATAAAAGTAAGGAAGACTTTCTCGCTATCACCAGTGGCGTACGGCAGGGGCACGGGAAGAGTTCTTGTTTCCTAAATTCTACGCCACTGGCAAAATTATCATTTTAGTATAATTTTTCGATTCTCCAATATTTTCTCTGTAAATAAGGTACTCTTGTTTCGTAACGCTAGAGCCACTATTTTTAGGGATATTTAACGTTGAACATATGGCTGCACAATTCTTTTAATTTTTATGTACGAGTCTGTCGGTGTTTTTTTGTCAAAAGATTGCATGTATTACGTAGAATAAACATTATTAGTTATTTGTTTTCAATTTATAATAATATTAACAAACAATTTAAAACAGAACAACTACAAAAATATCCCAAACGATAAATACTTGCCAGGAACTATGGCAGCAAATTGTAAATTCCGCTAATTTTATTGCGAATCAGCCAAACATATTTTTTAAAGTTAGAAGATCGTTTAGCGAAAGAATGGATAATCTCATTGAGGTTAACGGAGATCACATTGAACATTTGTTGTAAATTGTTTTTAAGTTTTGTTCATAAATTTGATTTTCTTCCAAAAATTGTAAAGAAGATCTTGATAATTAAGTATTTATTTTGAACTTTCTTATGTAGCGCTGGATATTTTTGTAGTTGTTCTGTTTTAAATTGTCTGTTAATATTATTATAAATTGAAACAAAATACCTAATAATGATTATTTTAAGTAATACATGCAATTGTATGACAAAAAACACCGACATGACTCTTACATAAGAATCTGAAGAATTGTGCATCCATATGTTCAACGTTAAATATCTCGAAAAATAGTGGCTCTAGCGTTACGAAAAACGAATACCTTATTTACAGAGAAAATATAGGAGAATCGAAAAATTATACTAAAATGACAATTCTGCCAGTGGCGTAGGATTTAGAAAACGAGAACTCTTCCCGTGTCCCTGCCGTACGCCACTGGTGATAGCGAGAAAGTCTTCTTTACTATTATTTGATGTGTCCCAAACTACTTTAACTTACTGCCAAATATCATAAAGAAATATTAAGTAGCATTGAAGTAATGAACAAAATTCATTTTTAATAATCTAAATAAAACACCCTGTAAATCAGTAAGGAGAAATATGTTGTATAAGCAAATTGGGTTAGATCTTCATATTTTGAGCTCAAAATTTGCCCGTTAAAATATTTACACATATTAATGAATCACCCTGTATATATATATATATATATATATATATATATATATATATATATATATATATATATATATATATATATATATATATATATATATATATATATTAATAAATAGAATTACTACATACTTTTGTAAGGCATTTCTTATTTCGTCAGCAGTTATATTGTATTCAGCCCTTCTCTCTGGTACAGATTTCAGTTTGAAGCATTTGCACTTGTTTATAATCCTGAAGAAGTGTAGCTTAAGGTAGTCGGTCATTTGTAGTTCGGATGGGGCGATGGCGATTTCGGTTTTTACATCGGAATACGTATCATTGATAATGGCCAAAAACATGTTCTGCAAATGGGAAAGGAAGATAATTAATTATTAAAGGAAAAGCCAAATAAGTACTTTATTTTATTTAAAAAAATTAGGCAAGGTTTGTCCCCCATTACTGCCTTGACAATGAAAGATAAACACATACGAAATTATTTTTTAACGATCCCTACACTTATTAGGCAAAGATTCAGTAAGAAAATGAAAATTTTCTATCCTGTGAATTAACGGATGCGTGAAAACGAAATAGCGCAGTGAAGTCACTCAGTCCATCGAATTATTTGTTATTTGAAGAGACGCATCTAACGATTTTGATGGGACGAGTCATACGGTATAATTGGCTCTAGGGGTTATCAAAGTCCTTAGATATTATACTATGATGCAATTATCTTCAGCTATTATCGTTTGGTTGGGGTCGACTTTCAACGACGAGTTTCACATTTCAGATTGCAGAAAGTGAATTGTATTAGACATTATATATTTAAGCATTATATATTTTAGAAATATTCTGTAATAGATATAATGAATTGGTAAAATTTATGTTAATTTCCGAGTTATAATACCAACAAGTCACATTTCGGAGTCTTAGCAAAACTCTTAAAACATTACAGGTTTCTACAAGGTTTGCTATTTCAGTAGGTGCCTAGGTATGATTTTCTATTTTTGAAACCCCTGTATGATTTTAACTGCCAATTAAACGTCGGGTGTATGGCGCCTTTTCATTACTTAATACTACGCCAAATTGGAATTTCTATATCTCTCCTTTATCAGCCTTTCAAACTCCACTCCTGGGTAAAGGCCTCCCCTCTTCTTTTCCACTCTTCTCTTTCTCTTGCTATTTTATACCAGTTAGGACCTGGTGCCTCTCTAATGTTGTCCATCCATCTTCTGGGAGGTTGCCCCACGCTTATTTTATGCAGTCTCTGTCCCTACTGCGTAACATGTCTTATCCAACGAGTGTCGTCCTATAGAACAATGTGTCCAGCCCAAGCCCACTTCATGGTAGCAACTCGTTTTATTACATCCTCCACCTTTGTAGTATTAGTCTTTCAAACGCCCTTTGTGATGTTCTTAGTTTGTTAGCACTTCTGGAAGTGAGAGTAGTCGTCTCTAGTCCATATGTGAGGATCGGGAGAATACACCTATTGAAAACTTTTGATTTCAAATTTATGGGAATTTCAGGATTGCTTAGGGTGCAGCTGAATTTGCCAGCAGCAGCCCAAGTCATACGGACACTCCTTTGAATTTCGGCTTGCTGGTTTTCTGTTCCTAGTTTTATTTGATGACCTAGGTAGACATCAGTCTGTAGCTTTTCAATCGTTTGGTAATCTATCTGGATTTGTCTTCCTTCTGGCGTGAGGATTTGTTCTTCGTCTATTTCATTGCCCGGCCCACTCACTCCGAACCAGTCTTCAGCTCCAAATTTTCTGCAACTCGTCGTGATTTAGATATCGGTCATCGACCTTAAGGCCCTTGTGGTCAGGTTGAGTTTTTAAAAATATCTTCCTGTTTAAGTGCGAAAAGGAGAAATAATAGACTGTATTTATAAAAAGAAGCCTCATCTTTTACTTCAAAAAAATGAAGCAATTCCTTCAAGGTATATGTGAAGGAAAAGGTTTTATTTCGAGGGGTTTGCTTTGAAGTAAAAGGTTTTACGTTTGTCGTATTTATAAAAAGAAGCATTTGCTTGTGAACTGAAGGATTTGCTTCTAAAAATAGGAATCTAGGTCCACAACAACTTTTCTCACTCCTTTCAGTAGTTGCCTAGACCTCACATAGCTTTTTATTTTGTACTTTGAGGAGTGTTTTCGCGTGGAAGGGCTCTTATAAGTGAATTTTAGTTGTGTGGTCCTAGTGCTCTGATTGCTATGGCCAATATGGTGCATTTACGTACAAGAAAATACTACAAACCAAGACGTACGTCACGTGAATCAGATTGCCAACAGTTTTAAGTATGAAACAAATAAATGTAGAGCGCATACGCGTTGATTGCTCACTGCAAGTCTGAGACTAGTTGCACATTACACGATTTCGCCCGTGCGGGGAAAAACCGCAAGGCAAATTTTTCTCAGTCGACTGATGAAGAGTATGGCCGGTTTCACATTGTACGATTATAACACTGGCACGGCTTTTAGCCGTGCTGCAGCCGTCCATTGCTACTGCAGCCCCATGGGAATCGTATCGTCTCTTCATCTCAGTGGCCTACTTGACCAAATGCTCGCTTTTACATTGGACGATTTTTAGTCGTGTGTCGTGAAGGAGTTGTCTGTAGTGAGCACCGCTTGTTTTTGCTTAATTTCAGTTTGTTTATTCGAGGTGCATAGGACAATGGAATCAATTGACACTGAAGTTTTGATATCGCTTGTTGAAGCAAAACCTATTTTATGGGATAAAACTGAAAATTTATAATGATAGAAAAAAATGTAAAACGGCCCAAACTCCTCTGATAAATTACCCACAATGCGATAATTTTTTCGAGATCAATAATTACAACTACGACTGGTATCCTTTCAACAGAACAAATGAAAATGTTGATTTTGATAGATTTAAAAGCATCCAATATGAAAACTCAGATCACGATAAAAACTCGTACGGTTTTTTCCCGCACGGGCGAAATCGTGTAATGTGCAACTGATGTCAGCCTGTCGAAATCGCTGTACCTTTTACTTTATTTATCCGAAGCATTTCCTTGCAAGGAAAAGGTAGAGATTATGAATACGAATTGAAGCAAAATCGTTCGTTTACTTCTAGCTTTTGCTTCTACCTTTTACTTGAAAGTAAATGCTTCATTTTTATAAATACGGACTAGTGTCTCCCTGCCTCGCTCCTCTTTGAACAGAAATCAGTCCTGTTGATAAAATTTGCCTATATCTGGTTCAGTTCACTTTGAAAGCCATGTTTTCCAAAAGAAAATTGAAAATAGAAATTACTCCGAAAATGATAGCAGATTGTTAAGTAATAATATTCATAGTGCGACAGTGTTTTTTAAATAGTTTGCCAGAAAGTCTAATAGGCCATCCCACATCAATCACCACCCGTACATAAATAATATATATATATATATATATATATATATATATATATATATATATATATATATATATATACAGTGATGGGCAAATGTGTGGAACCAAGTAAATATCTCTGGAATTATTAGAGATATCAAAATGAAATTTGGAACCTTTCCGAATGGATACTACAGTAGATTGCCTATTTGTTTTCATATTTTTTAACAATTTTGAACTTCCGGTTTTACCGGAAGTAATGTCGATTTTAAAATTTGCAATGGAACACCCTGTATATTATTATAGTTTCTGATGAAACATTTCATTACGAATACAAAAATATCGGGTTCGATATTTTTTATTTCAATACCTACCGAGATATTAACAGAAAAGTCACTAAGGAAAGGAATACACAATGAATTTCATGGACTACTAGCTACCATCAAATTTTTCCTTTCCTTAGTAACTTTTCTGTTAATATCTCGGTAGGTATTGAAATAAAAAATATCGAACCCGATATTTTTGTATTCGTAATAAAATGTTTCATCAGAAACTAAAATAATATACAGGGTGTTCCATTGCAAATTTTAAAATCGACATTACTTCCGGTAAAACCGGAAGTTCAAAATTGTTAAAAAATATGAAAACATCCACCTTCCACATTTCATTTTGATATCTCTAATAATTCCAGAGATGTTTACTTGGTTCCACACATTTGCCCATCACTATATATATTTATGTATATATATATATATATATATATATATATAAAATATATATATATATATATATATATATATATATATATATATAATATATATATAAAATATATATATATATATATATATATTATATATATATATATATATATATATATATATATATATAGATATATATATATATATATATATAAATATAAATATATATATATATATAAATAAATATAAATATAAATATATATAGATATAAATATATATATATATAAAATATATATATATATATATATATATAAAATAAATATATATATATATGTATATATATATATATATATATATATATATATATATATACAGGGTGTACCAATCTTACGACAAACTTAGGTATATGGGTTATTTTAAGAGATATCAAAAATGTTTTCAACAAAAATACTAGATGTCTCCAAGGTCCATATTCTGAAATTATGTCGAACTATACAGAGTGTTCCATAACTCCGTTACAAACTAAACATATGATTTTTTAAATGAGAACCTCTGTATATTATACTGAATTCGGATTGCTCATATTTTTTTGAAGCTTTTGATACAAGGTTTTGCTATATTATACAGAGTCCTTCAAAAGTTATGGACACGTTTATGTGAATATCCTAGGTAAATCAACGCTCTGTAGTTTATTGTACGTTGAAGAAAAAAAATTTATTTTGCCTAACAGGGTTTCGTAATATAATGCAATATCTCCCTATTCTATTAAATTTCAATTATTTTTCATTTTGTATACAGGGTGGACGGAAATTCGAACCTTTCATTTTCTCTATTCTTATCAAATTTTTGTCAAGTATTCCCTATACCCAAAGTTTATGAAAACAGAGATATTTTGTGATATTTATTGTAAACCATAATTATTAACTTATTATGCGCAATAAACGTTCTAACTAATAATGAATTTTAATAAACAATTTATTCTAAGCAAAACAAGTCACTAAAAGTATAAGCCTAACCGAAATATTAAACTAAATGTTCAAAGAGTTAACCGTTAACATCAATGTCAACGCTTACTGAGAAAATTCAATGGTTCACAGCATTGCATTGATGTTAACGGAGAAAACTTTGAACATTTAGTGTAATATTACGGTTAGGATTATTCTTTTGGTGACTTGTTTTGATTAAAATAAATTGTTTATTAAAACTTATAATTATTTAGGATTTTTTGTTACATTCAACGTTTATTGCGTTCACATAATTATGGTTTACAATAAATATTACAAAATAACTCTATTTTTATAAACTTTGGGTATAGGGAATGCTTGACAATAATTAAAGTTACATAATAGAAGATTCTGTTTGTGCTATGAAATACAGGGTGTTGAAATTTAATAGAATATGGAGATATTGCATTATATTACGAAACCCTATTAGGCAAAATAAAAATGTTTTCTTCAATGTACAATAAGCTACAGAGCGATGATTTACCTACTATATTCACATAAACGTGTCCATAACTTTCGAAGGACTCTGTACAACATAGTAAAACCTTAATCAAAAGCTTCAAAAAAATATGAGCAATCCGAATTCAGTATAATATACAGAGGTTCTCATTTAAAAAATCATATGTTTAGTTTGTAACGGAGTTATGCAGCACTCTGTATAGTTCGACATAATTTCAAAATATGGACCTTGGAGACATCTACTATTTTTGTTAGAAACATTTTTTTGATATCTCTTAAAATAACCCATATACCGAAGTTTGTCGTAAGATTGGTACACCCTGTATATATATATATATATATATATATATATATATATATATATATATATATATATATAATAACAGGCTTGATGAATCTCAAAAAACTCGATTTTATTAAAAAGTTGACGTTTCGCCACGACATTCGTGGCTTTATCAAAACTTTTGAAAAAATTGAAATTTCTTTGACATTTATTGATTTGAAAAAATTTGAATAGTTAAGAAAGACTACTATGTTTCACTAAAATTTTTCGGCTGTGGCCGTTCTTTGTTATTCATTACGTGCTATTCAATCCAATATTAACATTCAAATCTGTTATTATTAGATGGTAAGGGAAACCACAGAAACCTTTACCCACGTAATGTTCGAAATAGGTTCAAATTATTTTGATTTTGAAAAGTCAAAGAATAGGGTACTATTTATCTTTTTTTCAAAAATTTCTCATTACGGCTGTGGCCGTCTTCAGTTATTAATTACGTGCTATTTAGTCCAATATCAACAGACAGGTCTGTTTATATTAGATGGGAAGGGAACCACAGAAACCTTCACCCACGTAATGTACAAAATAGGTTTAAAATATTCGATTGTTGTCTGTTGATATTGGACTAAATAGCACGTAATTAATAACTGAAGACGGCCACAGCCGTAATGAGAAATTTTTGAAAAAAAGATAAATAGTACCCTATTCTTTGAATTTTCAAAATCAAAATAATTTGAACCTATTTCGAACATTACGTGGGTAAAGGTTTCTGTGATTTCCCTTACCATCTAATAATAACAGATTTGAATGTTAATATTGGACTGAATAGCACGTAATAAATAACAAAGAACGGCCACAGCCGAAAGATTTTAGTGAAACATAGTAGTCTTTCTTAACTATCCAAATTTTATCAAATCAATAATTGTCAAAGAAATTTCAATTTTTTCAAAAGTTTTGATAAAGCCACGAATGTCGTGGCGAAACGTCAACTTTTTAATTAAATCGAGTTTTTTGAGATTCAACAAGCCTGTTATTGCTAATCATTATCAAGAGATTAGAAATAGTTCACAGGCAACAACAATTCGAATAAATATATATATATATATATATATATATATATATATATATATATATATATATATATATATGTATATATATATATATATATATATATATATATATATATATATATATATATATGTATATATATATATATATATATATATATATATATATATATATATATATATATATATATATATATATATATATATATATATATATATATACACATTTGTCTTACTTATATTTGCCTGAGTTGTATTGTTCTTTACTTGAACCTAGAAAGAAACTATTAGAAATGCAACATAGCGACCCACTCTGATAGTCAATCTGCTATCAAAGCTCTGAGCTCCCAGGTCATGATTGAAATTTTATAGAAGAGTGCCAAAGGAAACTCAATGAATTAGGCAAGAATAACAAGATCTTATCAGTCTGGCTTCCAGGTCACTCGGGAATCAAAGGAAACGAAGAGGCCGATTTACTTTCCAGAAAGGGAGCACCAACGCCATTTACTGACCCAGAGCCTTTCTGTGTTACAGGACAATGCACATACAAAAAAGTTTCCTCCAAAAAATTCCTTCGGAACTTTAAAACTGATAGGAAGCATCTGATGAGAATACGTTTATCAGAAACTGAGTGTAGATTCTGTGGGTAGGAGGAGGAGGAAACTTCTATTCACCTGGTTACAGAATAGCTCGCTATTGCAATCCAGCGTGATTTTTTAAAATATAAATCTATTCGTTATAATCGTATCTTGACGCGATGCATTTCGCGCGAAAAATACTACTTTATAGTGATGGAGCTCTACTGCTCACGAGTTTTTTCTGATTCAATAGGCCCGTTATTGCTAAAAACTACAAGTATATATATATATATATATATATATATATATATATATATATATATATATATATATATATATATATATATATATATATATATGTATATATATATTACATAAAGTGAACAAGGAAAATTCCTCAATAATTTAAACTTTAACAACCATTTTTCCAAGGGAGCTATTTATACGTATCGCAACGCAAAATCTGCATTCACAATCTAACGGTGAATTATAGTAATCGTCATGTCATCCCGACTCAAAATTTGCATACAGCTGTTTCGAATTTATTAGATCTCATCAGTGCAGCTTATTTGACTCGGAGTGAATTAAAAAATTTCTGATTGTTTCCCAATACAAATCGTGGTCGGTAACACTGTCTAGATAACAACCCGAAGCGCACTCCAACTCCAAAGATATCCAATCACCGTTTATATCGAAAATGCAGAAATTCGACGTATTGTTGTATTTTGCGTATTACGCTGCTAGTATCTACGGAGCGCGCTCTCGTGAGTAATATCAGAGGTTTAAAATCACTATGTTAGTGTGCCTTGGAAACATACGCCACTGTAAATATTCATGCCAGAAGGTACGTGTTCACGGAGCGTGCCCTCGTGAGTATATCCAGAGTTTTTAAAACAATATGTTAGTGTGCTCAGGAATCATGTACGCCACTGTTGTAAAGGAGATATCTTTTTATCAGGTGTTGTTACCGATCTCCTTCGGGGAGTTTAAATGTTTTTATTGACAGAATATATAATGCTTTATGTGATGTATTCAAACCAGGTGTAAATATATTCTTATGTGGCGATTTTAATGCAGACTGCTACAATAATCCTAGTAGAGATTTCAGGAAGATATGCGATGTCATGCAATGTTTTAACTTACGACATACTGTGCAGTGGCCAACGAGAGTAACGGTGCGTACTGCTTCTACGATCGATCAAATTTTTACTAATGTAGCCAACGAAGGAATTTGTTGCGTGTTAAACAATGAAATTTCAGATCACAACTCAATTTTGAGTTGACTTAGGATTTAGAAGTTCAAATCTGAGAAAGAGGGTATATAAGAGAAAATTTACGGATGATAAAATATCTGAGTTTAAAAGTAGTATTGGTAGTGAGGACTGGGAGATGGTTTTTAGTAAATCTACTATTGATCAAGCATTCACGGCACTTTGGACCACATTCTCATTCCATTTTGAGTCTCACTTTATGAAATTGCCCATGTATGTTAACCACCGGAACAGAAAAAATTGGGTGACTGATGAAGTACGAAGGTCTAGCCAGAATTTAAAAGACCTCTACAATTTGAGAAAATATAATCCATATATGAGAGATATTTATATATTATATATTATAAATAATTGAATGTATTGAAGCAGGCGAGTGCCCTGTTGGGATCTTCTGTGACCTGAGTAGGGCCTTCGACTGTGTCAATCACGGTATTCTTTTGGAAAAATTGTACAAATATGGAGTAAGAGGATATCCCCTTAATTGGGTGGAAACTTTTCTTTCCAATAGAAGACAGTTCGTAGTTGTTGACGATGGTTCATCTGAATATGCATTTGCGGATATAGGTGTGCCTCAGGGTTCCGTACTCGGTCCTATACTTTTTATATTATACATTAATGATCTGGATCAGCTTCCTGTACCAGCACATTTCACGATGTATGCTGATGATACCTCTCTTGTTGTTTCTCACTCATCAGATCTGTCGTTGACAGATATGTGCCGGAAAGTATTGAGGCGTCTTAATGGTTGGTTTTCAGCTAATCATTTATACCTTAATGTTGACAAAACGAAAGCGCTTAGATTTCATCATGCGCAAAAAACGTGTGAGGACATAGCGTTCAGAACTAGTAAACCATCTCCTGTGGTTTCAACAGACTTGGATAGTGACACATTTTTGGGTCTTCGGATAGACAAAAATTTGAACTGGAAGGAACACTGTCAATACCTAGTTTCTAAGCTGAATTTAATTTATTTTCAGTTGTGAAATCTGCGACATTGTCCTGACTGTTGATCAGTTGTTGCAGCTCTACTACACCCAAGTTGAAAGTAGGCTTCGGTATGGAATTGTCTTCTGGGGCTTATCTGTTTCAGCTGGAGATATTTTTATTGCTCAAAAAAGAGTTCTACGCCTCATGATTGGCCTTTCAAATCGTAGATCATGCAGACCTACATTCAAAAATCTCAAAATATTAACTCTGGCTTCCCTTGTTATATATATATATATATATATATATATATATATATATATATATATATATATATATATATATATATATATATAATGTGTACATGTTTTCACGGGCAATGAAGCAACATTTGAAAAAAATAAAGAAAAGCATGGTTTGAACACCCGTCAGAAAGAAGACTATTTTATACCAGTTGCTAAATATCAATTAACTTATAAATCACCAAATTATATGGCACCTAGAATGTTTAATGCTCTCCCAACGGATTTGAAGAATTGTGAATCCACTAATATGTTCAAAAGAAAGTTGAAGCATTTCTTGGCAGAAAATTGTTATTATGAAGTGAAAGATTATATGGTTATGATGTATATGGTTGTGTATTCTTTTTTGTAATTTTTCCCTTTTGTTTTTCTGTATTGACTTTTTCTATACAGTTTTATGGCTGTCTTAAAGAAATAAAGAATTATTATTATTATTATTATTACGTGTTCTCGCGATGAATTTCTGCATTTTTGATGTGAACGGTGAATTTTTGGTTCGCAATATCCTTGGTGGGAGTGCGCTTTGTGTTGTTATCCAGACAGTGTTACCGACCACGATTTGTATTGAGGAACAATTAGAAATTTGTTAATTAACTCCAAGTCAAAAAAGCTGCATTGATGAGATCCAAGATCGAAACAGCTATATGCAGATTTTGAGTCGGGGTGACTTGACGATTCCTATAGTTCACCGTTAGATTGTGAATGCAGATTTTTGTTACGGAATACGTATAACCAGCTCCCTTGGAAGGTTGTTTGATAATGTTTTAATTATTAAAGAATTTTCCTTGTTCACTTAATGTATATATATATATATATATATATATATATATATATATATATATATATATATATATATATATATATATATATATATATATATATATATATATATATATTTTATATATAAATGTATATATAAAAAATAAATAAATATATAAAAATATATATATATATATATATATATATATATATGTGATATATATATATATATATATATATATATATATATATATATATATATATATATATATATATATATATATATATATATATATATATAGAGAGATATATATATATATATATATATATATATATATATATATATATATATATATATATTTATTTTATATTTACACAACTTTTACCATTATTATTATTATTACCAATACAAATTCAGGCAATTAAATATAACGTTTAAGTTCATGCACCTAAGTGACTGAACACTCGTGTTGTGCAATTCCAAAAACACATTACAGTGACGTGGACACATTTCAGACATGTTTGAGCAAAAAATTTCAGCAATTTATCATCTCTATTTTATTCTAAAATTTTTATAAAATCTGTGTAATTTCGAAAAATAAATTGTTTTGTATTAACTGAAAAACTTTTTAGTCTATTCATAAGCCTAATCTTTATTGGTAAGAGATTGCATGCTTGGGCAAGGTGTGAATGAAAAACCGATGGCAAATTACTTTCTTGAATCTTTGGTTCTACAGAAACCCACGGGTTTGATATATCAAAGGATTATAATTCCGGAAAAGTTTGTTTTTGAAGGCATGTATACATAAACTATGAAAGTATAGTTTTCGGATATTGCACACATCTTCAGTATACAGTAGACTGGTGTGATATCTCCTTTGTTTCTTAAATATAATTTTTTTTAGTATAAAGTTTTCAGTAATAATTAGTTTCTTTAACGAGTTCCTGTACATACTCCCCCCATAAAAAGATGCCATATCGAAGAAGTGATTCGGCTAGAGACTTATAAATCAGTTAAGTAACTTTCTTGAAAGAAATTCTCTTAGCTGGTAGAATTTGTAAATGAGCTTCCTCGCCTTCGACAATTAATCTACATGATCACACCACTTTAAATTCTTATCAATACCCAAGTACTTGACTTTATTAGCCTCCTTAATTTCATCTTGCATATCAGGGACTTTTATACCCGAAAAATCTGGTATAATATATATATATATATATATATATATATATATATATATATATATATATATATATATATATATATATATATATATATATATATATATATATATATATATATATATTATATATATATATATATATATATATATATATATATATATATATATATATATACAGTGAGATTCATTAATACGTGAAAATATTTTAACGGGAAAATTTCAAAATATGAAGATCTAACTCAATTTGCTTATACAAAATTTTTCTCGTTACTGATTTACAGGTTGTTTTATTTAGATTATTAAAAATGAATTTTGTTCATTACTTTAATGCTGCCTGATATTTCTTTATGATATTTGGCAGTAAGTTAAAGTAGTTTCAGACACATCAAATAATAGTAAAGAAAACTTTCTCGCTATCACCAGTGGCGTACGACAGGGGCGCAGGAAGAGTTCTCGTTTCCTAAATTCTACGCCACTGGCAGAATTGTCATTTTAGTATAATTTTTCGATTTTCCAATATTTGCCCTGTAGATAAGGCACTCTTTTTTCGTAACGCTAGAGCCACTATTTTTCGAGATATTTAACGTTGAACATATGGCTACACAATTTTTTTTATTTTTATGTACGAGTCTTGTCGGTGTTTTTTGTCATACGATTGCATGTATTATTTATTTATTTATTCAGATAAATCTACAAATCATCATATTTGATGTTAACATAGATGATATTTTTTCAAGGTACAAAATAATTTAAAATAATAGATGTGTGAGTTAAAGGTGAGTTGATAGATGTTACTGCGCTGACGACCTATCCATAATATGTTCCCTGAGCTTTTTGGTAAATTTTTTCATATCTTTTTCTTCTTTTATTTGGGTAGGTAGTTCATTGTAGGTGGTAGATGGGGGAGTTCAATGCTTTGTTAGTTCTTATCTTCTTCAGTTCGTAGTTTAAGTTGTATCTCGTATAGTGATCATGTACTTCTACCCTTTTTTTGAGCGAAATATTCACTTTCAGTAGTTTATTTTCTACTTTATGTATCAATTTTGAGTCCTCGATTTTTTTCATTTGTTTAATGTTCGGTAGGTAGACAATGTTATATAATTCTTTTGAGGAAGTTCTGTGAGGCAGGTTGTAAATAGCTTTCAAGGCTCTGTTTTGTAGCCGTTGGACTCTATTCATGTTCGAGACAGATGTATTAGACCATATACTTAACAAGTAGCTCAGCAATGAGTGTATATAGGAGTAATATACGTATTTTTTGGCTCTAGTATTTAAATATGGGCTTACTTTTCTGAGTGCACCTATCACTGGTGTCAGTTTCTTAGTGATATTATCAATGTGTTTTGTCCACTCTAGTTTCGTATCTATAGTTAGTCCGAGGTAATTGTAATCATTCAATTCTTTGATTTTTGTTCCGTTTATTGTTAAGTTGAGTTTTGTTCTTTTCATATTTTTCTGGTGAAATAAAAGAGCTGTTGTTTTATCCAGATTTATGATTAATTTATTGCTTTGAAGCCATCTATGAAATTGCATTAGATCTTGGTTTATATTGCTCTGCAGAGTTTCCAAGTTTGGGTTCTCATAATATAGGGCTGTGTCATCTGCAAACATATAGTGTTGAGCTTTAACTCCTGATGTTTTCAGGTCTTCTACATACAGGAGATAAAGTAGAGGGCCCATGACGGACCCCTGCGGAACTCCTTTATTTACCTTTTCTTCGGAACTTTTTGTTTGGTCTATTTGTATATATTGTTTCCATTGTTTCAGAAATATTTCAATGAATTTGTGAGTTTTTCCGGAAATGCCCATGAGTAAAATTTTTTGCAGTAGAATATCATGGTCAACGAGGTCAAACGCCTTTTTCAGGTCTACAAAGATGATAATTACATAATTCTTTGAATCTAAGCTGTAGCTTATGTTTTGTATTAAATCTACCGCTGCGCCTAAGGTCGAGCTGTTTTTTTGGAATCCATATTGGTGATTTGAAAATTTTAAGAAGAAGCATATTCTGTCTTTTAGGATTTTTTCAATGATTTTGGAAAATATTGATGTCAGAGCTATTGGCCTATAGTTGCCTGGATTTGTTTTTATCCCTTTTTTATGGATTGGTATTACTTTCGAGATTATGCATTGTGGTGGTATTTCTCCAGTCCTAAGCACTACATTTATGAGGTTGACAAACTGTGATTTAATTATTGGTAGTAGAAGTTTAATATCAAGTGTTGTAATTCCATCCTTTCCGGGTGCAGTCCATAATTTTAAAGATTGCAATATTTTGGTTAATTCTTTTTCGGTGCACTTCTTCATATAAACTGATTTATCACTTTTGTCGATTTTATCGCTGCAGTATATAATTTGGTTTTTTTGTTGCTTCTCTTCATTTATGAAGTATTCATTCAATTTGTTGCATATATCTTCGTTTTCTGTATACTCTTTTCCATCGATAATTATTTTGTCAATTGTATTTTTTTTTGGTTCTTGATTATTAATCACTTCCTTAATACAATCCCAGATTTTTTTTGTATTGTTATTGGCATTTAGAAATTTTTCACTGTAATATTTCTTTTTAGCATATCTTAACTTTATCTTTGCTTGATTTTTCAATAACTGAAATTTTCTTCTTAAGTGTTCATCTTCAATTTTTTTTTTGTGTTTTATATATGCTCTGTCTCTTTCTTTGATTGCTTTTCCTACTTCATCATTAAACCAGTTTTTACCCGTTATCCTTTTGAATGTTTTTGTATATGTGGCCTCAGCTTTCGACTCGATTATAACATCAATAAAATCTTTTAGGTTGGTAATTTTGTTGTCTTCTAATAAATTTATTCTCTGGTTAACAATGTCAGTGAATTTTTTTTTATTCAATAGTTTCTTTGTTATTGTTTTCGAAAATCTTTTATAACTTTCGCTCAAGTTGATTTGTATTATTATTTTTTTGTGATCAGATATAGGTGTATATTGAATGTCTACTTTTCCTGTCATTTTATTTGGTAATATTATATGATCGATGTTGGTTCTCTTTTTTTTGTCACATCTGGTATTTCTATTTTTATTGAGGAATTTATGAAAATGCGATTGGACAGTTTCTTTGTAATTTTCTATGTTTTTGTTTGTATTTTTCAGATTTAGGTTTATGTCCCCAATGATAATATTGTTCTTTCCACTCACTATTTCTTCCAGTTTCTGTAGGAAATCATTTATTTTGTTTTTTTGGGACCTGTATACGGCATATATATTCGTGTGAAAGTCAGTCAATTTAATTCCTATTAAGTTTATATAATTTTTGTACATACTTTCAATTTCTTCTTGCTTCAAGTTAGTTTTGACATATATCGAGGTTCCACCACCTCTAGAGTCTCTACAGTTATGATATCCGGTGTATCCATCAAATTTGTAGAATTTTGTTTCATTCTGGTACATCCATGTCTCAGTGAAAATGAGTAGGTCGGGATAATGGTTTTCGCGTATGTAGTAATTAATGTTTTCAATTTTGTATTTTTTCTTCAAAGATCTTACATTGAGGTAAAGAATTTTTAGTCGTTTTTGTTTTAGTTTTTTGGAAGAATGTTTTTTGATTCTCTGTTTTTAATTTCATCTAGTTGTTGTTTGTCCTTAATTGTGATTATTCTACTATCATCTGTTTTTCTTAGTTTGATATTTTCTTCGGTGGCCCAAACATATTTATAATTAAATTCTTTTTTCATTTCGCGAACTTGCTTGAACAGCATATGATTTTCTCTAGTTAAATCGTGATTAAGATATAGGGTTCGATTGTCTTGTAGTCCTTGGTTTTTTGTATTGAGGTTCACATTCCGTTTTTGCTATCATTATTTCTTTTTTGTCCTCGTAATTTTTCATTGATACTCTTATTGTTGGTTTTTCCTTATTTCCAATGATAGTACATTTATCAATGTCAATGTCAGCTAAATCATTTTTGATCAACTTGAGTGTTTTAAAAACCTGCCCTTTTAATTCGGTAACTTTTATTTCTCTAAATCCATTTATGATTATGTTGTTCCGTAAAGTAGATTGTTTTTCATAGTTTTTTCCACTGTTTATTTTTTCGATTTCTTTTCTTATTTGAATATTCTCCTGTTTCAATTCTTAGATGTTATTATGTATTACGTAAAATAAACATCATATCATAAAGAAATATCAAGCAGCATTAAAGTAATGAAAAAAATTCATTTTTCACAATCTAAATAAAACACCCTGTGAATCAGTAAGGAGAAATATTTTGTATGAGCAAATTGGGTTAGATCTTCATATTTGGAGCTCAAAGTTTTCCCGTTAAAATATTTACACATATTAATGAATCACCCTGTATAGGTATATATATATATATATATATATATATATATATATATATATATATATATATATATATATATATATATATTGTATTACAAAAATAATTTTTGTCTGCGTTGTATTGTTATTTACTCGCATTTCTCAACAATAACAGGCCTACTGAATTAGAAAAATGACTATGGAATTGTTAACAATTCAATAAAGTCAGTTTGTCCACGACTGTACTATAAATCATTCATTATACGTGTGCTTCCTGAAGTATAATTATACCTATTATTCACTAGTGTGTATAATGGTTTATTATACACTGCATGACGTCACACTCAAAACGTATGTCCAAACTTGAGACTATCATTCTCATTGTTAGGATAGTATTGTTATTAGATTTTTAGGTTTTATGTAACTAAGATAACTTTTAGGCAAATTATTAAACTAATATTTAATATAATGCCCAACTTATTGAATATTTACTCTAATAAATTATCTATTTCATCTTTATCAGAGTGAAAGAAAGGAATGGAATCGATGTCAAGTGAAATAGTTGACGTTTACGTGAGTATGCTGTTTTCAGTGAACACAGAAAATATTATGTCAACGCTTTTGATAACTATTTTTATTGTTGAAAATGCAAATTATTACAAATTTTTTCGAGGAAGTCGTGGACAAAGTATAGTATTCTACTCGCACAAAATTACAATTTTTCACTCGGGTGAATTGCGACACTTGCTTGCAGCTCGTGTCGCAAACTTCACCCTCGTGAAAAATAGCAATTATTTTGTGCTCGTTGAATAATATACTATTGCACAGATCGGCCTGCAATAGTTTATCTATTCCCTACTATAACTAAGTAGTGTCTCCAATCTATATTTGTTTCAATTTGTTATATTGGTTTCTCTGGTGATTTTTCATACAATAAATATATTATGAACGTTGAGACAAGCGTAATTGTACTTTATTTTAATGGCGTATTTTAATAAAAAATCACAAACATTTGAATCGATATACTTACCAATAAGACAAAGAAAACCAAAAATATGTAGCTCAGAAAATATATTGGCGCCAGTACTCGATGTGCGTTTTCAATAGCTTCGTAGTCGAAATCACCCAAGATGGTTCTAAGGAGAGTGAACATCGAATGCCCAAAAGTCCTAAATTCTTTCACCTGTGTGAAAATTTCAAGATAAATATGTTTTCTATAGTCTAGTCAACAAGTCAACAACATTATTTATCCATATTAAATATTGACATTAAGAAATTGAAAAATTCAGTACCTTACTGATTAGGTGAATGAACAATAATTCGTCGGCAAAAAATTTTTATGACGATTTTCAATTAGTTATGCAAAATATAACTAAAAACTAAACTATAGATATGAGATTATTTTCCTGGAACTAGTGTTGAAAGGTCTCCTACATAATAGATCTCTTTTAAAAAAATTTCATTTTACAGTTTTTTTTTAACAATTTACATATTTTAGCAATTACTTTGTTGCAAAATTAAACAGTTCAATTAATGAAAAAAAAAAATTTATTCTCTTATAAACAACGCATTTGTTCATAACATTTTTTCAAACAATAGAGATGAAAATTTGAAAAAACCATTTCAATGCATTTCCGATAATAAAAAAGGACCAATAAAATAATTATAAATTTTTTTAAATTTTGCACCTACGTAAATTTGTCAGAAGAAACTGAAAAACTCAAATTTCCAAATTTTATCAACGGGGATTTATTTTGAAGCCTTTCGGAAATAGCTCCAAGAAAGAAATCTCAGATGTATAGTTGAACAGTTATCACACTTGCAATTTTCATGTTCGAACAGCAAAATATCAATAATTAACTATTGTATAACTAATTGAAAAATCGCGATAAAAAATTTTTGCCGTCGGAATATTGCTCATTCACCTATCCAGTAAGTGCCTGAATTTTCAAATTTCAATATTTAATATGGTTAAATAATGTTTTATTTTCTAAGTGTCCTACATTGCGTAAGCTAGATTACTCGTTTTCGGCCGTATTTTTACCCCTCTGAGAAAAGTATAAATTTTTGTCCGTTCTAGGAGTAGGGACTATCTTTCTCTTTTCGAATAATTTTTTAGATATCAAAAATTGGTCTTTGAGATATTTGTAAAAAACCAAACCCCTCTTTTTCCTTACAGTAAACTGTTTGTAACTTATAACTTATTAACTTTATAACAATTTTCAAGAGCGGAACTTCATTATTTAAAAAAAATATCTACATGCTATTCCGAATCGAATAACATCTTGCTCATATTTTTTCGAGACTGCTGAAAAAATGTCCTGAAATTTATGTTGATGAATGCATAGATTTCTAGCAATATGTTATCACCAAGAGCTTCAAAAACAACTTAAGTTGGAATATATTTTCATATTTTCAAAATTTGACTAGATGAACTTATAAGGTATAGAGTAGAGTATGTTGGAAAAATTTAAATTGATTAAATATTTATAACTTATCAATTCTGTACATTTACCAATTCTGAATAATATAGGTTTCTGTCTGCAAATTTACATACTGTTCAATGAAATCAAATTATTTTAACCGAATGACCAAATTCATCATTGTTAATTCAGTGTTAATTGATATTTCACTATTATCTTGCTGTCATATGATTTAATATTAGATTAATCTTGAAGAAAACTCTCGGAAAAAAGTTTTACGAATAGGAACTTTCGATAATTGCCTCAAAACCGGAAATATCGGTTTATTAAGTTCATTTAAATCAATGTTAAATAACAATATAATGTGAAACTTTTGCCAAATGTTTTCTTTAAGATTCATCGAATATTAATTCATTATTGAGTAATTATAAGTAACTATATTTTTGTTGTAGTACCAGGTATTTTCCACTTACCTGTGAACCAAAAATAAGAAATCCAAGCTCAGCATAAGCAAAGAATATAATGAAAAACATAATGGAAAATCCCAGCACGTCGAGAGCACACTGAAATAAAAAGAAATAAAAAATTATTTTCGAGAAAACCGAATAAACAATCTGGAACCTATCAGTAAAATCAAAAAATAAAATATCTAGGCTTTCAAAATATAGAATGAAGGCAAGGGTGAAAAAAGAATTTAAAAAAAACATTTAAATAATAATGAAAACATACTGTGATTTATAAACGTAATTAATTCAATTGAAAGCATCAATTTTTTATATCTATAGCCAATATTTTTCAAAATTTTTCTACCAGAATCTGAGTTGTTCTTTATGTTGTGCATGATACCAAAATATTTAACCTTTCGATAGGCGCATGTACAGATTCATTGTGATTTTATTTCTTCTTAGCTGCAGTGAAGGTATGCATGTAATAGTGATTTCAAAGTGGTCAGTGGTTTTTATAATATTGCTGTGTTATATCTCGCAGATACACGCGCCTTTTCATGCGAGTTTTTTGAATTCAACTTCCAAATTGAAGAACTGAGAAATATTTTCTTCTTGAGGAGAGTGATGATGATGAAATAACTGAAGAAGATGAGAGGAAAAGTGATACAGATGCATATGTTTCTGATGAAGATAGAGAAGGTTATTCTGAGTCAAAGCCATTTTTACCCGGAGGCGAAGCTAAAGGGATTATAGTCTCACGACAAAAAGTTGGTAACTGGCCCGATTTTAAAAATTCCAACGGATATCGATAAAACACATATGATTTCATTAGGGAATTTGAATTCCCAATTTTTACCAACGAAGAATAAAAAAATATAGCGTTTTTTAGATAGGCATTACGACATGCGCATGCGCCAAGGTCGATATGTACGAAGTCCTACAAAACATGCGTCGAAGTGCTCTGTGTGCCGCGATAACCAAGCGACGTTGATAGCTTAAGCTTGATTCTGCGTCTGTGTCTGCTCCCCATCCATAAAGATATCTTCTCAATTTGATTCATAATTTGCAGCAAAATGAGCCGGGATAGGATATTCAAATTCGACAGTCAAACAATGAATTATTATTATATATTTGTGCTAAATTTTCACGGATTTTATTCGTAATATCGACTCATTAATACATTTATTGCAATTTTCCTTCATTTCATTCGTAAAATCGACTTTCATTGTTATTTAATTTATATAATAGGTACATTCAAAAAATATTGACGACATGCACATGCGCCGAGGGGTTTTATCATTCCTAGTGCTACGCAGTAGGGTGTCCTTCATTTTTGGTTATCACGATATTGAATAAGAGGAAGTAGAGAATATAATATATTTTGCGACAGTTTAAAGAAATATAAATAAAGTGGAAAAGATCTCCAATTTCATAAAGAAGAAAAATGATCGGTCAGGATATTTCTGTTCTCGTTTGTTAAGAGTGAAAGGAAATGAAAGGAGCTTATGAAACTAATGAAACCCGTCTAACAGAAATTAAAGCTTTCGTTGGTTCATTATATTCAGCAGGCACCTACCATACTAATGGGTTGAATTTACTAGAGCTATAGTGATAGGAACAAAATCATGAGTTTGAAATATAACGCTTTAAATGTGTTCTCTTAGATTTGGTGAAGAGGAAAATAGATCGACTTTTCAAGCAATAAGAGATATTTTTAGAGCAATTGTAAACAAATGCAAAAAATCATATTCTCCAGGTGTATACGTCACAATTGACGGAAAATTAGAGGCGTTTAGAGAAAAATACAGTTTTGGTAGTATATCCCATCAAAATCAGCAGAGTACGGTATTAAAATATATGCACTTGTAAATGCAAAGCTGTTTTAACCTACAATATGAAAATATTGCCGGGCAACCACCCGAGGGAGCATATTTTCGAAGCATTGAATCAGATGATGTGATCAAAAGACTATTTGTCACTCTTCATAAATTTGGACGTAATGTCACAACACGTTTACAGTTATATTCTTCTAGTTGATATTAAAGAAGAGGAACTTTCTATTGTAGGGACAATAAAATAAATAAACCTCCAATACTTCAAGAATTCAATAATGTTAGAAACCGTATGGTATCAAAAATTTTTGGCTTTCAGAAAGAATATCCTACGTGCCAAACGAAAAGAAAAATGTTATAATTATGCTATTCAGTATGCATTGACAAAATAGATACTGGAAAAGATATACAAGTCAGAAATAATCAGTTTTTTAAATCAAATGAAAGGTGAGGTAGACACCGTAGATAAAATGTGCCTCAGTTACAACGTTGCGGGAAATATGAAACGCTGGGCTATAGTTGTATTTTTTTAATATTAAGTGCCTATGGTATAAACTCACAAAATAATCTTGATTGGAAATACTGATACAGTAAACAACTGTAGAGCGTATTTACGGCCACTGTCTAGTCTAGACAATTAACAGAACTACACATTCAAAGGCGACTAGCTACTAACAAAACGGTTCAAACTGGATTTGAAAGTAGTTGTTCCTCCAGAGCTACATGAAGCTGATGTAACTGAAATCAATCAGCTACAGTTATAGCACGCGCGGTTGGGACATCAAAATGTGACACAAGTTATGAACATTCGTGAGAAATCGATCCTCCCTACATCCAAATTCGATTCAAAACCCCCCCAAATAACCAAGAGAAATCAGACATTCAAATAACAATGAGAATCGCAACTAAATTCAGAATGATGTGGGAGAAGAAATAACAGGAAAATATTCTTGCACAGGAGAGATGTGTAAATATGGCGAAAGCTATTACTCTTATAGCTGAAAACAATGATCATATGTTATTTGAAGAAGCAATATCCAGCACGGGCAGCAAAGGAGAGAACGCCTTGCATAAAGAACTGAAATTCTCTAAGAGATTTACCAACTGACAAGAAACCGCTGACGAATAAATAGATTTACGAATGGTGAAACGAAATGCTGATTTGATACAGAATTGATTATGAAGAATTATGAAGAATTATTCCGGTTGTGAAATTTGAATCAATTCGAGCGACACAGCACAGAAAAATTTAGTATAATACCAATTGGATGTGAAAACAGCATTTTTGTATGGAAGTCACGAGAAGAGATCTAGATATATGGATCAACCCCATGGTTTTCAAGATTGTTCCCAGAAAGTTTGCAAATTAAATAGGAACTTTTATGGTCTCAAACAAGTACCAAGAGTGTGGAATTAATGATTCGTGAAATTTTCAAGAAAGTTATGCTGATGCCTGTGTTTTTATCAATCACAAATTTTCGTAGATGATGAAATTATAGTTGCACCTGACAAAAATGATATAAAAAATCTTTTACATTTTCTCAGTAACTAATTCGAAAGGAAATTTGGAGTATTGAAATTTTTCCTAGGTCTCCAACTTGTCAGAAAATCAAACGGTTCGATATTTATTGGCCAAGAAAATTATTGCAATCGAATATTATTTTGGTTGGAGAATTTCAAAAATTGTTTCGATGCCAATACAAACCGATTTTATTACATAATATTGTTGCATCAGAAAGTTGAAAAATTCATTCAGAGAGTAAATTTGGTATAACTGAATAGATAAAACATCATATATAATTTCTTAAATTACTGCCATGATCGATCTGATCTTGCATTCAGTTGAACTCGAACATGTCATAACTAGTTCGTATTTCAAAGCATCAATTCAAGATTTTATGAACCAACCTTTTTCAGAGTATCATTGAGCTGGCCCATAGTTTTGTTGAAATTCAAGTACTTGAAAAATCGGATGAACACGAAGAACAAGGTAATAGCAGCAAGATCATCATGCACACCTTGAACAGAAGCGATAACTTCTAAATTTCCATATTTTTCCGGATTTTCTTTAATAGTGGTGATGTATTGATCCACGTTATTCCTCCTGTAGTTAAGCATGATGAAAGTAGCAATAGCTAACTGAAATTAGAAAACAAGATGATTGTTGATACGGTCATTACAATATCCTTATTTAGACCCTTTCTTTTTACGAGGAATCTATAAATATATTCAAATTTCACACAGTTACAATATTTTACTTTTCAACTAATGTTTGGAAAGTGAATATCAAAAATTTCAAAACTAAACTATCCTTTTTTGTTTCAATTTTTGTAACGTCTTATGCTGGCATTCACAAATTAGACCGGGAGCCGAAAGGGTTTTTGCATGTATCATAGGCCCCACGCCGAGGATTCGGGGGCTGATAGACAATGTTATTCGTATGGCACGCCTAAAGTGTAGCTTTTAGGAGGGGTGAATTTTCAAACGTGTAATTGATATCCATGACCCTGGATCAAAGGCCCTACTTTGATTACCGTTTTATGTCGTCAAGCAGGTAGCCAAAGTCCGCGAACTCAATATGCCATACCAATATGGTGTCACTTAAGGTTCGCCATACTTACCGAAACGTGTAATTTTTCCAATGTGAACATGGATCATATGCCTCACGCTGTTGTTTCGTAATCTTTGTTAACAATGAACTGTAGTACAAAGATCTTAAAATGCCATACCTCTTGTCACCGAGTGGCCGCCATACTGGGGCAAACATGTCATTTTTTAGCAATGAACATGCATATGAGGTACCGGTATGGCGTTTTGGTTCTAAAATGCTTTGTTGCATCACTTCACCTAGGATTACACTGCCATACCGATAGCGTGTCATTAAATCATTATATATATATATATATATATATATATATATATATATATATATATATATATATATATATATATATATATATATATTATATATTTTCAGGTCAATCAGATAACATCAACATGACCTCAGTAAAAGTTTTGTGGTTTTCGAGATATTGCCACTCTTATGTTTTTTTCAAAAATCTATACCTTTCGGTCATTTTCTCGCCTGTTTTTAATTATGGTTTTTTTTCTTGCCCCCCAGGCAGGTCCGAACCCGATTGGACCTGCATCTGAAATACTGGTATTCTGTCGCTGAAAATTTGCATATTCTATTATTATGATTTTGTGAACCCCCCTCGTCGAGATCCTAGATCCGCCACTGCCGAGAGGGTATAAAACCCTTCCCTTTAAATTTTTTTCTATTTAATTCAAAAATATCAAATTTACAATTTATCCGTAAAGGATAGCCCTATTTCAAATTGCACTCATTTAAACTTCGGGAGCTCAAAAATGTTTGAGTACGCTGAATTGATTCAAGAACCATAAATGAGAGTAAAATGAGGTCTAAAAATATATAAGAAATTATGTGTGTGCTCAACTTGGAGATTCCAAGAAAGTGAACAATTCCTTGCAGAAGTGAACCGAAAAGTATTCAGGATATATAGGTGATGTCTAAAAATATAATAATGTTGAACATAAAAGTACTTCTTTATTTCATCCAGTTGATTTTAAACATGGAACAAACAAATTTTTCTATTAAATCACCTTAAACCAGAAATTTATTCACGCAAATAACTAATAGATCAGGGTCGATAATTTGTGGAACCAAAAAAAATAATAGTAGGTTGAAACCCATTAGAAAATGAGGAGAATGTAATAAAAATGGAAAGAAAAATAATTTACGGGCGATCTGAGGTCGGGAAGGGGTAGGGGGTGAGGGTAAAAAAAGATTTATCTCGATTTCCGGCAAAACTACAATCCTTATGGAAAAAAGTTTAATGGCAAAGTTGTAGGTAATAAAAATATCTACAACTTTTGTATTCACAATTTTTTCTTATAACCGCAAAATTTATGTTAAAAATACAAAAAATCCAGGATTTTGGTTTTTATTTTTATCTTTTACAGAAAAAATTTTTTTTTACGAAATTTGACGAAAACATACCTTTTTATGTCCCAAATACTCTGTAATTTATTTGATTTGAAATGTTTATTTTTTCACCTCATTTTGACTCAACATCGAAAAAGCACCCTAATTTTCAATCGAAAATTCTCCTGTCAAAATATCAGCTTTTTTCAAAACGTTGAGGTATGTTCGCTAAAATCTCTACTTTGCGATGGTTTATACATTACTATGGTAAATGTTCTCAGAAAATGCAAAAAATCGAAAAAAACTCGAATTCGAAATTTTAATTTGGCTTAAAAATGAAACAGCGGAAGAGATCATTGATAAATATTTGCGCTATGTAGGAAAACATTACGCAGCAAGCAGCTATATTGTTTTTGATGCGTACCTCGAAATTAAAGAATGAGTTACTGTCACAGCAGTTAACAGTACCAGCAGTTAATTCAACTAAAAGAGGAGAACGCAGGCTTAGAAAAACCTCAGACAATATTCCAGAGTTCGATTATCAAAATTATGTTAGCATCATCATCTTCTTCTACTTGTTTACAGGAAAATCCTTATGACTGTAATCTTTCCATTAACGATTTTATTATTTTGTCCCTGTTTTTCTCGTTAGATAAAAAATTTTCTTGCAAAAATGGTATTTTTGTGTGGTTTCGATAATCGAACTATTGTCTGCGGTTTTCTACGACTACGTTCTCCTCTTTTAGTTGAAGTAACTGCTGGTACTGTTGTGACATTAACTGATTTCTTAATTTCGAGGTACCCATCATAAACAATATAGCTGCTTGTTGCGTAATGTTTTCCTACATAGCGCAAATATTCATTCATGATCTCTTCTACCGTTTCATTTTTCTACCAAATTAAAATTTCGAATTCTAGTTTTTTTCGATTTTTTGCATTTTCTGAGAACATTTACTATAGTAATGTATAAACCATCGCAAAGTAGAGATTTTAGCGAACATAAAGAACACCAACTTTTTGAAAAAAGCTGATAGTTTGACAGGAGAATTCTCGATTGAAAATTAGGGTGCTTTTTCGATGTTGAGTCAAAATAAGGTGAAAAAATAAATATTTCAAATCAAATAAATTACAGTGTATTTGGGACATAAAAAGGAAAGTTTCCACCAAACTTCGTTAAAATTTTTTTTTTCTGTAAAAGAAAAAAAAAACAAAAACCTGGTTTTTTGAATTTTTAACATGAATTTTGAGGTTATAAGAAAAAAGTGTGAATACCAAAGTTGTAGATATTTTTATTACCTACAACTTTGCCATTTGACTTTTTTCCATAGGACTTGTAGTTTTGCCGGAAATCGAGATAAATCTATTTTTACCCTTAAAAACTCACCCCTTCCCCTTCCCGACCACAAATCGCCCGTAAATTATTTTTCCTTTCATTTTTATTATATTTTCCTCCTTTTTCAATGAGTTTCATCCTACTATTATTTTTTTTCACTTTTTATCATTTTCAAAGGCTTCTACCCTGGTCTATAAGTCGAAATACACCAAACGACGTTAAATGTAATCAATCACAACACTCGAATTCGAATGGGACGCGTCTATCACACTGTCAGATTGTTATTCTTGGAATCTGCGAGTTAAATCGAGCTATAGAATTTCTATTCTGTGAATTATTCTAATTTACTTACCCCTGTAATAGCGCAGTCGATGTACGACCAAAAGCGAAGCCAATATCTCAATCTAAAGTAGATAAGTTCCCGCACAGATTGCATAAGGTAAAGCAATATGAATATATAAAAAACTGTTTCGCAGACCAAAGTCAAATATCCCCAACTATCGAAGGTAGGAATTAGTTTCACGCAATCGAATTTATAGCTGGGCAACACTCCTCCAGTTGGGGGCAGTTCGAATACAATTCTGAAAAATTTATTTATAATATTCAGTTGTCAGAGCAAAAATTGACAAACATTGGACCGTCTATTATTTTGAAAAATTATTTTAACAAAATTTTAGACTCAGCGATGAATTATTTCTCATGAAATTGTTGAATATCGTTAATGATATTAATCGAGGAGTCATGTAAAGAATAGTTGTTAGGTGCACAAATGTCGGTACCTAATGTCTCTAATTGAACCATCTCAATGGAATTTGGTGGCCTTTCGAGATGGTTCTAATTTTTTTGTAAAAAAAACTAACTACAACAGATCTTGATTCTGTATATAACGCAATGTTAATACATTGGCCGTATTTATGTATTTGAATGTTTTCTCAGTTTATAGGAATTTAAACTTCATTCTCTAGACATACATTTGGAAGAAAAAAGAAATTATAACTCCATATCCATCACAAATGTATCGACAATATTTCTTTCACGTAATAACGTATTTATTTTCTTCATTAAGTAATAATAATTTGAACACTGTAGGAGAATCGTTCAATATTTATGTTTTTCAAAGTATTTTTTTGTTGAACAATTGTGTTTTCATGTATGTACAGGATGAGCCAATTTCGATGGGATTTGGGGATTTAATATAGTTCTAGCATATATAGCGAAAAACGAATAGACATGTCTTGGGCTCGATTTTCGAGACAAGTTTAAATATCGAAACCGCTTTTCGATACGTCATGTCGTTTTCGAGTTTGCATTTTTGAAAAGTCGCCATATCTTTTTTATTTATTAAATTTTCGATTTTTCGAAGAGACCTTTTTTGAGACCAATCAACCACTGAAAGCCAACATGTCAAATTACATTTTATTTTCGAGATATAACACAAACTTGATATTTTTCTTATGGAACATGCCATATTTTATTTTTCCTCAAAATATCCATAAAATTTCCTTCAAAATTATGTCTCACGCGCAAGGTTTTGATTATCAGCTTTTTTGATAATTCACGTTTTCAAAGTCTACCATAGTCGGCTGCGACTTTGACAAAAAGATAGCTTTTTTTCCAATCAAGTGAGACATGTGTTCAAAACTGCTTTTAAAACTAAGTGTTATCAGAGTGAGCTTTGACAGAAACAAAAAGTCTTTGGGTATATTAACCTACAAATAATGGCATAATAACAAAAAATTACCTACTGTTGTCATTTTAGAGCAGAAATTTATTAAAATGTTCCAACATTTCGAAAAGTATGCTATGCATAAGTGTCTCATAGAGGCGAATGAAATTATAGCTTTATCATTGCGAATGTATCATGAGCGGTATCAATATTAATTGATCTAATTCTTTGTCAATCATTAGATTTCTTTAAGTTTTTGGTCTGATCTTCTTGAATGAGCCATGTGTTATCAGGTTTTGCTTCAGTCGGATGAAATATTTTACCTGACAGTTGCATACTTTCTGGATATCGCTCATAATATATTCGCAATGATAAAAAACGAAAAAAATGATATGCTCAAGTGTTTTACAGAGGTTAATGAAAATATATTGAAGAATACCTTGGCGCATAGTCTCCTTGTTCTTCCTTTGAGTTTGATTCGTATCAGCGTTGTGGTGTAAATGTTAGTTTTGAACATAGTTCTTATTTTGGAACTCTTTATGAGGTTATCAGTTTTGGACTCTAATTTAACAGTTGCTGGCTAATGATTCTAGTCGAAGTCAAGAGGCTTTTTATTATCCTTATCGGATAGACCACATCGAATTATAAAAAAATGAAAATATATTTCATTCACCTCTGCAAAACACTTGAGCATATCATTTTTTTAGGAATATTGAAACATTTTAATAAATTTTAGCTCGACAATAATACACAGTAGGTAAGTAAATCATCGCTACCATGCCAATATTTGTAGGATTATATACCCAAAAACTTTTGGTCTTTGTCAAAGCTCATTCTAATAAAACTTAAAGTTTTAAAGGCAGTTTGATTAAAAAAACGATATCTTTTTGTGTTACACACAATGTCTAAGTTGCAGCCAACTATGGTGAATTTTAAAAACATGAAATATTGAAAAAACTAATGTTTAAAATCTTACGTGTGATAAATCATTTTGAAAGAAATTTTATGCTGATTGTGAGAAAAAAATAAAATATGCCATGTTCCAAAAGAAAAATATCAAGTATGTGTTATATCTCATAAACTGAATGTAATTTGACATGTTGGTTCTCATTCAACAAAAAAAAGGCCTTTTCAAAAATTGAAAATTGTGATAATAAAGATGCAAACTTTTAAAAATCCTCCTGTAAACTCGAAAATCGAGCCCAGAACATTTGTATTAGTTTTTCGCTATCTATGCTAGAATTACCTTTAACTCCAAAATTCCAACGAAATTGGCCGAACCTGCATAATGAAACTTTCTAATATTCATGTATTGTATTAATTCAGCTTTGTGAATTTGATCCATGAATCTTGAAACACTGAGGGACAGGTACAGGGTGGGCCAAATTGGACACTTTTAAAGGGAAAGTCCTGTTTTTAAACTAGATAGATGAAAACTGATAGCAGTGTCTGAGGCTCAATTTTTATGAAAAACTCAATGGTGAAAACCGCATATCGATATATGTCATCGTTTCTGCATGTTTTTCGAAAATATTCATTTTCGAAAAATTGCTGTAACTTTTTTCCTGTCAAAAATTCTTTGGTTCTATGAAAACATTTTCGAATCACTTTTTTACGTAGAATTCAATGATTTAAGTAATTTATTTTTTCATATCATACATCAACAGTTATTGACGGAAAAATCATTTTTTTAAATGAGACACCCTGTATATTTATGCATATTACGATAGAACTTAAAATTACCATTTCAAAAATATAGCACACTTGCCGTTTTACTAGAGTCATCTCTGAAATTCAGAGCTTTCAAGTTTATTCATGTAGACTTTGAAACGCACACTATGAACAAAGTAGGCTTTGGACGAAGCGGCAATAAAACAGGAAGCAAGTGTTCACTAGCAGCTGTCAAATTTTGATATAAGTAGTAAAGGCGCTCTTCAATTTGTGGTTTTTATTCATTTTTCAAACACATTTGCAATGAAGTATGATAATTATGAAAAATGGGATATGATAGTCTGTTTTATACTAACCAGGGAAAATGTAGATGCAGCAAACAATTTGTATTGCGTGACATATCCAGATAGAAGGCAATCTTTTAGAGACATTTTCGCAAGATTGCAAAACAACCTAATTGATGGTGTTCAATTTGAAAAGATAAGGCCAAAATCATATGCATCAACTAGGGATAGGGAATTGAAAGAAATAGTCGTTTTACGAGCTGTTGCTAATAATGCGAAAACGTCAATGCGAAATTTAAAAATTACAACAGGCCTACCAAGAACTCACGTTAGGCGAATTTTGAAAAAGTATAAATTCAAGCCATACAGGCCCAGAAGAGTTCATGAACTCAGACCAGGAGATTTTGAACGCCGCATGGATTTTTGCTACTGGTTTCTGGAAAATTGTAACCAAGTGCTTGATTTTTCATCAAATTGTATTTGGCCAGATGAAGCTTATGTCAGCAGTGCCGGTATTTTCAATCTATAAATCTCATTCTTGGGCACAACAAAAACCTCCTTCTATTGTGAAGCAGAGAAGTCAAGGAAGATTTGGATTCAGTGTATGGGCAGATGTTTTTAGGGGTAGAATTATCAGCCCCGTTATTTATAATGGCACTCTAGCTTCTCAGAGATATTAAGAAATATTAAGGCAACATATTGAACCCCTTGTTGACGAATTGCCGCTAATGGAGCTCAGGAAAATATATTTTCAGCAAGACCGGGCTTCGCCTCACAAGACAATTGCAATTGTCTGCAATTTTTTGGCTGCAAATTTTGGCAATAATTGGATAGCCAACCAAGGACCCAACCGTTGGCCGGCCAGGTCACCGGACCTAACGCCTATGGACTTTTACCTCTGGGGAAGGTTGAAAGATCTTATTTTCAAACTATCGACATTTTGAACACTTCTTCTAAAGAAATATTTTGTTCTTTATTATTATTATTATTGTTTTAGTTTTATTTATTAGTGTAAATATAGTATAAATTGTTATCAGCTTTACTGAACCTATGAGTTCTGAAGTACTGCTGTCAACAGCTTTCCTAACCATTGATAGCTACTAGTGAACACTTGCTTCATGTTTTATTGCCGCTTCATCCAAAGCCTACTTTGTTCATAGTGTGCGTTTCAAAGTCTACATGAATAAACTTAAAAGCTCTGAATTTCAGAGATGACTATAGTAAAATGGCAAGTGTGCTACATTTTTGAAATGGTAATTTTAAGTTTTATCGTAATATGCAGAAATATACTGGGTGTCTCATTAAAAAAAATTAATTTTCCGTCAATAACTGTTGATGTATGGTTTGAAAAAATAAATTACTTAAACCATTGAATTCTACGTAAGAAAGTGCTTCGAAGATGTTTTCATCGAACCAAAGAATTTCTGACAGGAAAAAAGTTATATCAACTTTTCGAAAATAAACATTTTTGAAAAACATGCTGTAACTCAGAAACGATGATAGATATCGATATGCGGTTTTCACCATTAAGTTTGTCATAAAAATTGAGCCTCAGACACCGTCATCAGTTTTCATCTATCTAGTTCAAAAACAGGACTTTCCCTTTAAAAGTGTCCAATTAGGCCCATCCTGTACATAGTGATAATAAGGTTTGGGACATCACAGTAAAGAAAAAAAAAGAGAGATTAAGTTAGGTCAGTGATCGAAGAGTTAGAATTAGGTTAGCTAGCACATCGAGCGCGCCATGCCAGACTGTAAAGCGGTGTTCATAAATTCAGAAGTAATGCCTGAAATCTGCACAATATTGCAACCGACAAGATGAATAGCATGTATAAGAAAAATATTTCAGCTAATACAAGTAGTTGTCCAGTCACCAGCGGTAAAAAACTGTAAAACCGTGGAATTTTGAGAATCAACACCGATTTTGATAAAAATTTGGATTTGCGTCATCCTAAAATGATCTATACTGATAATGATATCCTTACTTGTAACCATAATCCCATCATAAAATTCAGCATCTAAATTTCGCTAAGCTGTCATCAAATCATCATCTTTGTGAATAACCTTTCTGTGCAGTTCTTGATTGTGACAGTGAAAACCTGTATAGAATCATATTCTGAGAGATATCATGAAGCATGTTTTTCGTACGTGACCTTATTCAATTTGGTTTTTGAAAATATGTTTCTGAGACATTATTGAAAACAACAGACACTGTTCTCTACCCTTCTTACCCTCTTCTTCAAAATCTATACTCTGCCGAAATGTGCTTTTCATTTTTTAGGGGTGAAAACTACCCCTTATCGCAAAAAACTAAAAAATCGTAGATTTTAGCATGTCTTTAGTGAAAATAAAGTTTAAATGAATTTGTAGATCTATTGATATACTCAAACAAGTTTACGGTTAATCAGACAGATGAAACCCCTTCAAATCATCCCCTGATGGTAGTAATTTCTAAAACTAGTTTTAAAGGTATTCATAACTTAAAATAACTGGAATTGAGTCATATTGAATTATTATACTCTATTCAAAAGAAATTATCATTTGCCGAGACGGTTTGACCCTTATAAGTCTTCTGAGAATATGAATTATCGAAAAATAATATCAACGATTTTGTAATTCATGATTCAAAAGTGCATTAACAGTGAATCGAGAATATTTCATCAGTGATATAATTATTGTCGTTTTTTAAACACAACCCTTATAAAAGCCAGCACTTGTGACCAAAAATATAAATATTGCAGTTTTTCTGCAGTAATAATGAGAGAAAATAATAAAAATTTGTTTGCACTCAATATAGTTTTTCGTTTCCTCGTCGCTCTCGGTATCCACATCTTCCTCTTGGTGTAAAACTGGTGTCCTGTTCAAACAAGTGTCTTCACTGCAGGTTCTGCATATTGCATTGCAAAAGAGGCCTACTCGTTAGTAACCGCTCAAGAGCAACCTCCACAACAGACGGAGAAAAGGGGCCCCAAAACCCAAACTCCCCCTCAACGTTAAGAGGAGGAAGACAGAAGCGGGAAGTCGCACCGCCACTGCTAGGCAAACTGGGCAAACCACCAGTTATGCCGAAGCAGCAAACACAACAAGAGTTGCAGTGCTCCCCAAAAACTACCCAGGGGAGACGCTGAGTGCTGAGCAACTAACAGCACTTGAAGACGCCATCGTACAGGAGATGGCGCTGGGCGTAGAGTGTAAACTCCAGTTTGGAGGAATTCACTTTCGTCCAAGCATGCTCGTGGTAGACTGCGTCACCAAAGAGACGGCAGACTGGCTGAGGGCAAATGCCCCCAGTCTGAGCACCTGGGGGGGAGCGGAGCTGATGGTGTGCCTGGGAGAGGATATCCCAAGGGCGCACACCATCACTGTGTTCTTCCCCAGAAGCTCGGACTTCGAAACAGAGAAGGTGCTAGCCCTGGTAAGTACACAGAACATGGGGCTTCACACCCATCTATGGAAAGTGCTAGGGAGCAAGAAGGAGGGCAATGGCCAGCTTCTTAATATAGGGATCGATGACGAGTCCTGCGAGGCCATCAAGAAAATGGGACACGCCATTTTCTTTAGGTTCGGGAAAATCCCCGTTCATGGCCTCCGCAAGGACTCGAGTAAAAAGAAGGA
The DNA here is from genome assembly GCA_030704885.1 of Cynegetis impunctata. NCBI lineage: Eukaryota > Metazoa > Arthropoda > Insecta > Coleoptera > Coccinellidae > Cynegetis > Cynegetis impunctata. The sequence continues at coordinate 823,493 of JARQZK010000005.1, forward strand.
GGAAGAAGAGGCGGGCAAGAAACCAGCCCTTGAAGCTGTAGAAAATACAGCCAGTGAAGCCGAATCGACTGGGAGTATGGACCAGGAAATCACGGCGACTCCCAGCGAAGAAGAACAAATGCTGCAGGACGATGAGGAGGCAAGCACTCCAACTCTCCAGTAGTAATGGCTACCCCAATAAAAGTTGCCCAGGTGAACACTCATCACGCTAAGGGGGCATCAGCCGCCTTATCAAGGGTGTTCTCCAGGGAAAACCTGGGAGTAGTGTTGATCCAAGAACCTTGGATCAACAGGGGGCAGATCAGAGGACTGCCGAACAGAGAAGGTAAGGTAATCTGGGATGTCAGATGTGACAACCCCAGAGCTTGCATTCTTATCAGAAACGATATTAATTATATCTGTCTTGTAGAATTTATGACGAGGGACCTAGTGACGGTTCGGACCAAGATCCGCACAGGGCACTCACTCCTCGACATAGTAATAGCCTCAGGATACTTTGCTGGAGATGGGCAAGCACCACCAGAGGAAGTACAGAAGCTATCCGACTATTGCAGCAGGAGCAATCTACCCCTCCTGCTAGGCTGCGATGCAAACGCGCACAACACCATCTGGGGCAGCACGGACACCAATCAAAGAGGTGAGCAACTGCTAGAATTTATACTCGCGGCTAACCTTAACGTACTTAATGTGGGATGTGTCCCCACCTTTGTAACTAGGGCTAGACAAGAAGTATTAGATTTAACGCTCGGCAGCCCGAGCATTAGTAGATTGGTAAGGAAATGGAGGGTTTCAGACGAACCATCTCTCTCCGACCATAGAATCATTATGTTCAACGTGGAAGGGCTTGTAACACAAACATCCTTCACTAGAAATCCTAGAAACACAGATTGGGAAAAATACACCACCAATCTAAAATGTAACCTAGAACAGATCAAGTTCGACAGCAACAGTCATATCGAATTTGAGCAGACCCTAGAGGAAGTTAATGGGGCAATCATGGATGCATACGAATCCAGCTGCCCGATAAAAGAAAATAAATCACACAGTAGCACCATTTGGTGGAACAACCACCTGTCAAATCTAAGATCCGAAGTCCGCCGGCTATTCAACAAGGCGAAGCGGCACGGAGACTGGCAGGGATACACCGAAAGGCTGACAGAATATAATAAAGAAATAAGGAAAGCCAAAAGAAACAGCTTCAGGAGCTTCTGTGAGACAATCACATCAAGCCCCGCAGCAGCCAGATTGCACAAAACCATGGCAAGAGGCAGAGAGCAAGGACCAATGTCACTCAGAAGAACAAATGGTAGCTACACAGAGAATGAAGAGCAACGAGCTCTAATCTTACTGGAGACGCACTTTCCAGGTAGCATACCATGTGAACCCGGAAGATCACGGGAAGAATCAGGCAGGGCCAAACGAGAAGACTGGGAAGTAGCAAAAACCATATGCACTCCCCAGAGGCTGAAATGGGCAATTAACTCCTTCCAACCATTCAAGTCACCGGGAATTGACGGCATATTTCCGGCTCTTTTGCAAAAAGGGCAGACGGAATTACTGCCGTTCATTATTAAAGCAGCCAGATTTAGTCTGGCGCTCGGGTACATACCGAGCATCTGGAGGAGAGCACGGGTAACCTTCATTCCCAAAGCAGGAAGGAAGGACCCCACCCTCCCGAAGTCATTCAGACCAATCTGTCTCACATCCTTTCTACTGAAGACACTGGAGAAGATGGTAGATAACTACATTAGAACCAAGATACTGGAGAGGGTGCCATTGCACCCTGGGCAGCATGCATACAGGGCGGGCAGATCAACGGAAACCGCTCTTTATGTGCTCACCGAAAACATCCAGAAATCACTTGAGTATAAAGAAATGGCCATTTGCGCCTTTCTAGACATAGAGGGGGCATTAGACAACACCTCTCACGAAGCAATAAAAAGGGCCCTAATGAACAAGGGAGTGGACAGAACCACATCCAGATGGATGTGCCAAATGCTGGCTACAAGAACGGCCGAAACGAAGGTGGGCGAGAACACCTTTCGGATCAGTATAAACAGGGGATGCCCACAAGGAGGGGTACTATCACCTCTGATGTGGAGTCTTGTAGTGGACGAATTACTCGAAACACTGACCGGGAACGGAGTCACTTGCCTCAGCTATGCTGACGACATAGTCATCATGGCCAAAGGTAAATTCGAAGGAACCCTCTGCGACCTCATAGAAAGGGAGCTAGAGACTACCAGAAGGTGGTGCCTCTCGGTGGGATTGAGAATTAACCCATCAAAAACCACAGTGGTACCCTTCACTAGAAGAACAAAGCTTCAGCACTTAAGGACTATTCGTCTCGACGGAGCAGACTTAGAATGGCAGCAAGTTGTGAAGTATCTAGGGCTCACCCTAGACTCAAAACTACTCTGGAACATGCACGTAGAAAAGATCGTTAACAAGGCAAAATCATCACTGATGGTGTGCAGGAACATCGCAGGAAAAAAGTGGGGCTGTAACCCATCAATACTGCGATGGATGTACACCATGATAGTGAGACCTATGATCACCTATGAAGCAGTAGTGTGGTATGGCAGAACCGAACTCACCACAGCAAAGAAAACCTTGGAGAAAGTGCAAAGACTAGCATGTCTTTGTATAACAGGAGCAATGAGATCGACTCCAACAGCAGCACTAGAGGTCATTCTGGACCTCACTCCTCTCCACGTCACGGTGAGGAGAACTGCTTGGGGAGCAAACCTCAGGTTGGCTAAAGTTGGACTCAAAGGTGCTGCATACGGTACAAGGGACTCAACCCTTATCGGAAGTGCACACCTTGCTGACCTCCCAACTGACGAAATTACCAGGAAATTTAGTTTCAAGAAATTATTTCGAACGGAACTAAATACCAAGAAGGAATGGAGCATAGAATCCATTCAAGCACTGGAGAAGAATACCATAATATGGTATACGGACGGGTCTAAAACTCCCGAAGGAACTGGAGCAGGAGTCGTTGGTACCAAATACTCAGAACCCATGGGCCAGTTCCCCAGTATTTTTCAAGCGGAAATTCACGCCATAGAAAGGTGCATTCAGTTCAACCTCGATAGGAAATATCGGAACAAGGAAATTGCGATCCTCTCCGATAGCCAAGCAGCCAAAGCGTTGAGCTCTTATAACATCAACTCAAAGATGGTTTGTGAATGCCTAGACAAACTAAACGATCTGGGCAGGAACAACAAAGTGATACTCCTCTGGGTGCCGGGGCACGCCGGAGTGAAGGGTAATGAACAAGCAGACACCCTGGCACGAAAGGGTGCGTCAACGCCACTAATCGGGCCAGAACCTTTCTGCGGACTTGGAAAATCTTACTTCCAAGAAGAACTCAATAAAGCTGAAGAAGCAATGAGAGCAACATACTGGCAAAGACTTCCAGGACTGAGGCAGGCCAAAGATCTTCTCGGAAAGTTCAACCGAGCAAGATCGAAGACACTGATTAACCTCAGCAAAACTAGTCTAAAGACAATAACAGGATTTCTTACGGGGCATTGCAGACTCAAAGAACACCTAAGGAAGCTAGGTTTAGAGGGGGACAGCACTTGCAGATTCTGCAAGGAACTTCCAGAAACACCCCACCATATACTGATGGAGTGCTATGCTGTGCACCATGAAAGACTGAACACACTGGGATCATACCAGCTGACTGTAGAAGAAATACCACGAATAGACCCCCTTAAAATCCTCAAATTCCTGAAGGTATTGAGGCTTGAGGGGCTGCTGTAAAACGAGAACACATCGAGAAGCAGAAGAAGATGGGGCACAATAGATCTAATAAGGTCGCAGCGCATCGGTCACCATCCGCACTCACCAATACCAATACCAATAGTAACCGCACGCTGAACCGCATCCCTTTTTGCAATTACAAAATATCATTTGCAAAAGCTCCTCAGGTGTCAGTTCATTTTGGTTTTTGATTGGATGCAAAATTTCGTGAATTTTAATCCAACCCCAATCAAAATAATGAGTAGTAATATTTTTGTTACCCAGCCATATTATGTGCTCATTGAAAGCACCAACTCTTGGGACAAGAGATGAAAATCTAACAGCCTTTTTTTTAGTGGTTAAATTAATAAATGAGTTATATCTGATTGGTTCGAGGTATTCAGACAAGTTTGTGACACGTTTCAATGTATTTAATTTATAGTTTCTTCAGTAAGTCCAAACAACATTTCGGTACAGTATCTATAGGCTTCTAAAATATCTTCAAGCGTTGAAGAAGATTATAAAAAATCTTCGTCTTTTCTCTTACTTCGGAACGCTTTTCTGAAATGTCGATAAATTTTTTTTTACCCTTATTGAAGAAGGCAGAAGTTGAGCCACATCGAGTGAAGCTGTGAGAAAATAGTATCAAATCTGCACTGTTTGCATATTCAATTTCTAAACTTTCAGAAGAATATGCCAGTGGAGCGGATTTTGCTCTGAAATAAAAATTTAAAAAGTTGGTTTTTCGACGATTACTCCCTCATTTTTTGAGCTATAATATTTTCAAAAAGAACATTCTGTAAGGAATTTAAAGGCATTTGACACCACGTTGATTAAAACTTTTTTTAACCATTCATTAGAAAGGGGTTGACCTCATAGGGCTTGGACGAGCCACAATTAATACGCAAATGCAAACATATCTCGTTCAATTTTCATGATACAAAGATTAAAAAAATATCAACATTTTAAGTCAGGAAAACCCAACAATTAACAACAAAAACAGTTTTTCTTCTCATATCATGAACAGTTTTTGGTTTATTTGAGAAAAATTAATTTTTTTTCAAAATTACGAAAATGCGATTTCCAATTCAATTCACAATTTTTTATGAATTAGGCATTCAAAACTTGTCAAATCACATGTATCACATAAATAACACTTAAGTTAAGATAATTGAAAGTGGGTTACGATTAATTTCATTTAGGGTGGTCATGACGAGGGAGTAAGTGTTAAATTCAAAAAAAAAATTAAAAAAGTGACTTTATTTTTGTTATAAAGCAGTCAATTCTTATAGAAGGACTTTTGTATAAAAACTAATTTTGAAGATTTTTTCTTGTACTTTGAAAAGGGCTCTTGAGTTTCACCCAAAATTTCACTATTTTCAAATTATTTAAGGTTTAAAGTTTTCAATTTTGAGTTTCCAGAAAAATAATCTTTCTCAAACGAGTAATAACTCAGAAGTTGTTGGGTTCACAAAAGTCATTCGAAAACGAATATCTTTTCTCCATTATTAGCTTCATTTTTGTTTCAGATGATTTTTCCGATAAAATGAAAAATTTTTGAGTTATTCGTAAAAAACTGTTCAACAACATGCGTTTTTTCAATGAGAATTACACAGTTTCAATCGTTAATAACTCAAAAATTATCAACTTTCCAAAAAAACTTTATAATACAAAAGTTGCTTAAAAATAGTCAGTTTATCAATTTCTGATGTTATTTTGATTAAAATCATTTATTTTTCACTTGTATATTATACGTTTATTTCACCTTGGATACGGTTGCTATAAACACACTCATTATGCCCTAGGCCATTATGCCCGCATTTGCGGGCATAATGGATTAAAAACGCCCGCTTATTGTACTAGGAGAAATGAAGCAAATTTCATTGCTTAAATACTTCATAATCCTTGTCGTATACGACTCTGGATTTCTCCGGCAATGAATTATTCGCAGCTTTGGCTGCATTTTCTATGATATTCTTGGGTAAATTCATTTTCATTTCCATTATTTCTATAAGACTACACAAAGAAAGCAACAATGACATTCACTAAATTTGATGACAAAAATAATCACAAACGTCAAAATATCAACAAATGACATGCCTACTATGAGAAGGAAAATGGAACGGAGCAATGAAACGATTTTTAAATCGCTTTTTCATGATAATATAATAATTTTTTCGTGAAAAATAAAATCTTGTATGTACCGCGTGCGTTACTAGATCCTTATGCCCATCGGGCAACATTCAATGTTTCCCTCAGGGCATAAGGATCTATATAACGCACTTGGTACATAAATAACTATTTTATCCCATAGAAGGGGTAGCTTTCACCCCTAAGTTAAAAGCACACTTCGGCACATTATAGATTTTGAAGAACGTTATAAATACTACCTAAATGCCAATTTTCAAGGAAATCGACCTTGATTCTCAAAATTCCACGGGAAAACGGCTGGTGACTGGACTATAGGTATTGTATCCATTTCATCACTCACAGTAGCAGAAAATATAGTCCAGCCACCAGCCGTTTTCCCATGGAATTTCGAGAATCAAGGTCGATTTTCTTGAAAATTGGGATTTAGGTAGTATTTATAACCTTCTTCCAAATCTATAATGTACTGAAGTGTGCTTTTAACTTAGGGGTGAAAGCTACCCCTTCTAGGGGATGAATTGATTTTAATCAAAATAACATCAGAAATTGATAAACTGACTAATTCTAAGCAACCTTTGTTCCGAAAAGTTTTTTTGTGAAGTTGATAATTTTCGAGTTATTAACGATTGAAACTGCAATTTTCATTGAAAAAACGCATGTTGTTAAACAGTTTTTTACGAATAACTCAAAAATTTTTAATTTTATCGGAAAAATCATCTGAAACAAAAATGTAGCTAATAATAAAGAAAAGATATTCGTTTTCGAATGACCTTTGTGAACCCAACAACGTCTGAGTTATTACTCGTTGAAGAATGGTTATTTTTCGGGAAACCCAAAATTGAAAACTTTAAACCTTAAATAATTTGAAAATAGTGAAATTTTTGGGTAAAACTCAAGAGTCCCTTTTTAAAGTACAAGAAAAAACCTTAAAATTAGTTTTTATTCAAAAGTCTTTTCATGAGAATTGACTGACTTATAACTAAAATAAAGACACATTTTTTTATTATTTTTTTAATTTAACACTTACTCCCTTGTCAGGACCACCCTAAATGAAATTAATCGTAACCCACTTTCAATTATTATGACTTGAGTGCTATTAATATAATCGATGTGATTTGACAAGTTGAGAATGCTTAATTTATAAAAAATTGTTGATTGAATTGAAAATCGCATTTCCGTAATTTTGAAAAAAGATGTATTTTTTTCGAATAAACCAAAAACTATTCATGATATGAAAAACTGTTAGCATTGTTAATTGGAGAGTTTTCCTTACTAAAAATTTTGATATTTTTTTGATCTTCGTATCATGAAAATTGAACGAGATATGTTGGCTCAAAGTTTGCATTCGCGTATTAATTGTGGCTCATCCAAGCCCTTTGAGGTCAACCCTTTTCAAATGAAAGGTTTAAAAAAAGTTTTAATCAACGTGGTGTCTAAGACCTTGAAATTCCTTACAGAATGTTCTTTTTGAAATTATTATAGCTCAAAAAATGAGGGAATAATCGTCGAAAAAACAACTTTTTAAATTTTTTATTTCAGAGCAAAATTCCGCTTTACTGGCATATTCTTCTGAAAGTTTAGAAATTGAATATCCAAACAGTGCAGATTTGATACTATTTTCTCACAGCTTCACTGGATGTGGCTCAACTTCTGCCTTCTTCAATAAAGGTGAAAAAAAATTTATCGATATTTTAGAACATTCCGACGTAAGAGAAAAGGCGAAGATTTTTTATAATAGTTCTTTAACACTTGAAGATATTTCAGAAGCCGGTAGATATGTACCGAAATGTTGTTTAGACTCACTAAGACACTATACCTTCAATACATTGAAACGTGTAACAAACTTGTCTGAATACCTCGAACCAATCAGTTTATTAATTTAACCACTAAAAAAAAGGCTGTTAGATTTTCATCTCTTGTCCCAAGAGTTGGTGCTTTCAATGAGCACATAATATGGCTGGGTAACAAAAATATTACTACTCATTATTTTGATTGGGGTTGGATTAAAATTCACGAAATTTTGCATCCAATCAAAAACCAAAATGAACCGGCACCTGAGGAGCTCTTGAAAATGATATTTTGTGATTGCAAAAAGGAATGCGGTTCAGCGTACGGTTACCGACGAGTAGGTCTCTTTTGCAATGCAATGTGTAGAACTTGCAGTGAAGACACTTGTCTGAACAGAACACCAGTTTTAGACCAAGAGGAGGATGTGGATACCGAGAGCGACAAGGAAACGAAAAACTATATTGAGTGGAAATGAATTTAAATTCTTATCATTTTCTCTCATTATTATTGCAAAAAAGCCTCAATATTTATATTTTTGTTCACAAGGGGTTGGCTTTTATGAGGGTTGTGTTTAAAAAACGGCAAGAGTTATATCACTGATGAAATATTCTCGATTTAATATTAATCACTTTTAAATCATTTCTTATTGTGAAAAAATCGTTGAGATTATTTTTCAATAATTCATATTCTCAGGAGGAGACTTACAAGGGTTGAAGCGTCTCAGCAAATGATAATTTCATTCAAATAGAGTATAATAATTCAATATGACGCAATTTTCGAATATTTCAAGTTATAAATACCTACCTTTAAAACTAGTGTTAGAAATTACTACTATCAGGGGATGATTTGAAGGGGTTGCATCTGTCTGATTAATCGTAAACTTGTTCGAGTATATCAATAGATCTACAAATAATTCATTCAAAGTTTATTTTAACTAAATACATGCTAAAATCTACGTTTTTTACGATAAGGGGTAGTTTTCACCCCTAAAAAATAAAAAGCACATTTCGGCAGAGTATAGATTTTGAAGAAGAGGGTAAGTAGAGCTCAAATCCAAATTTTTATCAAAATCGGTGTTGATTCTCAAAATTCCACGGTTTTACAGTTTTTTACCGCTGGTGACTGGACTAATATACAAATGAGGAGAGAAAACCGATGAATGATGAATGAGCTAAGAAAAAAGAATATAGTAAAAGGGGTTAGAAAATATAGAAAAGGAAAATCGGCATGAAACTACTGAAAGTAGAATAGTAAAAAATATATGATTTGGCTTATACAAGAAAGAAAAGCCCGATAATAGTGAAACTGGCTAGAGAGAGTATAAGAACAAAGATTCTAGGAAACACCAGGAATTTAAAGGGCTTTGACGAGTACTACTCAAGGACATCTAAGAGTAGAGGAGAAAGCTGATAGTCAAGATGAAAGAAGCAAGCAGTAAAGGACAGAGCACAACTAAGATAAAATAAACTAAATGTGAAGAAAAGAAATACGAGGAAAAAGACGAAAACGGCTGCCAAAACAGTACTGTAAAAGATTACCGGAACCATCACCGGCCCTAACCCTTAATCGAGATAGAGCGAGATAATCTTTCGGACCTTAACTTTCATTTCAATAATCAACTCTGTTTAGTCTAAATTAAAATAAATTTTTAACATAAATAAGAACTTTAGAGCTACACGTTTTGTTGAATTAAAATTTTTTTGCGGGCATCCTCTAATCAGAACCCATAAAAATAATATCTTTCTCTCGGAATTGTTTCTCGCATTTGGCATTTTTGCTGCCCTTGCTACGTGAAGCCTAGAGCGATGTCACCTTCCGCTCTACCTATAGTCTAGTCAACAAGTTCAAAAACGTGTTAATTCTCCTAAAAATATGAGCGATAGCTCATTCGATTCGGAATGACGTCTAGAAAAATGTATCTCGAGGATTAATTAGCACATAAACAATTGCAATTGTTATTAACAAATTAAGATAAACAAAAGATGGCAATTTGTTTTTCGTTAATAACTCATAAACTATTGATATTTAAGAAATTTTGAAAAATGATCCTCAAAGATGAGGAAATTTCCAATAAAAAGTCTCCGAGAACTCTGCACAATAGATGAAAATATTTTAGCTGAATAGGCCCCAAGACATGAAGCAAGTTTCCAAAATTTCAAATTTCTCTCGATTGATGCAGTTTCTGGTGGTCCACCCTGTATATAGCAAGGGCTCCACGAAGCCAAAAATTTTCAGGTCAATTATTCAAACTTTTATTTCGTTATTCATGAAAAGGGAGATAAAATAATAAAAAAATAGTTAATAAACAATAGTATAAGTTTTTGAAAAATTCACTTAAAAATTTTTTCCAACTTGGGTTTCTTTGTTCGAGTGTCTGGATGATACCATTATTTATTCAAATTTTTAAATTGATATTTTTTACTATAACAAAATTATTTTATGTGGTGCACTCGCTTTAGCGGTAATGCGCCCATAGCTCAACGGCCGCGCGGAGCCCTATTTTCGGCATTCAATTAAAATTATAAATAATATAGGTAGAGTTCCCGGAGTCTCGACTTTTTTATTGGAAATTTCATAATCATTGAGGATCTTTTTTCAAAATTTCTTAAATATCAATAGTTTATGAGTTATTAACGAAAAACAAAATGCTATCTTTTTTTTATCTTAATTTGTTAATAACAATTGCAATGATTTATGTGCTAATTAATCCTCGAGATACATGTTTCTATAGACGTCATTCCGAATCGAATGAGCTATCGCTCATATTTTTAGGAGCTTTACCAAGAATTAACACGTTTTTGAACTAGACTACTAAGGGTAATCGCTGATCATAACTATAGTTAGAGCTACGGATATTTTGGGCATACGGAATATTAAAGGGATAAATGGGAATGAAGTAGAAATAATTTGTGATTTGAATTTGAAAGAGCAAAATTAGAAATACAAAGGACAAGATGTGTAAGTGAAAAGCAATATCAGAGAAAACAAAATTAACTAGAGTGACAGCACTGTACGGGTTGTTTAATATTTAAGCTATTTTATTATTTGTTATTATGTTCATATATGTTTATTTTGTTTCCCATAAGTTGCAGTCTGGCAACAGCGCTGCATTCGATGTATGTAGAACGGAGAGGCTATTTAGGCACTCTGATTCAAGCCAGTGGTAAAAACACACGTATTAATAAACGTTCAATCTGCTATTACGTTTTATTTGACTCTATCGATGAAATTTCACTATCAGTCTACGATTACATCCAGCACAATTAAATAATCTATTACTCTATTAAAATTATACATGGTCCTTCGAGCCGGATTCTTAGTGAAATCAATTTGTTATAAAACCAAGTTTATCCTAATATAACGAAAACGAATTCGTCAAGTGAATTCGAAGAAAAGAGAAACAGAAGACAAACAACACATGGTACCTAGTCGACCATCGAGCTATTCATCGAAGTGTTCACGATTGTAGAGGCAAAAACGACTTGGGTCCCTGCGCTGAAGGTTGAGTCAGGTCAGTGCAGAACTACGTTTGTCATATATCCATTTATCCCTTAATCCATTCCTTGAAATTTTGAGTATATTCATTCCTTTTGGTCCATTAAGTTATCAACTGTCTGATTTTCAAATATTATTTCATTAAATACTATACACTAATAAACGCAATGCCTATTCAAATGGAAAAGTTAATTAGAAATAGATCAAGCATCAAAAGGAAATTGTCCCTACTTGAAAAGTATTTAAATTCTATTGAAAGCGACATGATTGATTATTCCAATTTACAGGTACGTTTTGATAACAATATGTCATTAATTAGGGAGTTTGATGAAGTACAAAATTTAATAGAACAAAATTGTCAGGAAAATGATTTAGATGATCAATATTTAGAACGTGAACCATTTGAAATTAAATATTATGACGTTATTGCTCGTATGAAAAATCTCTTAGCGAAAAATTCAGTTTCTGCTTCAAACCAAGCTCCATTGTCGACTGTTCACGATTCATTGCAGAACTTTTTATTGCCAAAAATGAAACTTCCAACCTTTAATGGAGATTATGGCCAATGGCTGGAATTTAAGAAGAACTTCATTTCAATAATTGATTCAAACAATTCTCTAAGCAATGGACAAAAATTCAGTTTTTTAAAGGCTTCCCTAGAAGGCTATGCTAGCAGAGCAATAGAAGGCTGCAATGAAAGCCAAGATTACCAACAAGCATGGCAACTATTATGTCATAAATTCGATAAGAAAAAGTTTCTTGTTGATACTCATTTAAAATCTATTTTCACCATTAGTTCTATGAATAAGGGTTCATATTTGCAGTTTAGAGATATGCTTGATGAAGTTTCGAAGCATTTAACAGCTCTTGAAGGAATGAAATTGAGTAAAGATTCTTTATGGGATTTAATTATTATTCATATAATTTACAATAAATTGGACAAAATTAGCCAGAATAAATGGAAAGAATTTCATTCAGCATCTGAGCTTCCTACTTTTAATGAATTTTTTGAATTTTTGCGCGAACGCCAGGATATTTTAGAATCATTTGAGGAGCCTCATACAAAATCACAATCTTTTATTCCAAATAAATCTTTCAGGGAGCCAAAATTCCGTTCAAGTATCAATTTTTCATTGAGCAACCTTAAATGTCATTTCTGTAAAGAAAATCACTCAATATATACTTGTAAGGAATTCTTGAAATTGAGCATTTCTCAGAGATGTGATAAAGTTAGACAATTGAAATTGTGCTCGAACTGTCTAAGAATTGGGCATACAAAAGATTCTTGTTCTTTAGGTTCTTGCAAAAAATGCAAAAGAAAACACAATACACTATTGCACCACGATTTCGATTCAAACTCGGCTACCACAAGCAGTTCAAATGTTAATTCAACAGAATCATCAATTTCAAATAGTAGTAATTATCTAAGAGAATCTTCCAGTTTTGCCACAAGATTTTCGACCCATAAGTCTATTTTATTATCTACTGTAACTTTTAAGATACGCGACAATAACGGACATTTCCACTCATGTCGAGCCTTACTAGATTCAGGCTCTCAATCGAATTTAATAACAGAAGATTGTTGTAAACGATTAGGTCTACAATTATTGCCATCCAATTTGTCACTAATAGGAATAAATCAAGTTAGTTCTAATGTGACTAAAAAGGCCTTTGTTACTATACAGTCCAATTTCAGCCAATTCAGTTGCAACTTTCCCTGTTATATAGTTCCAGTAATTTGTTCTCGACTTCCATCGGAGCAAGTTGATATAAATTCTTTTAAAATACCACAATCTGTTACATTTTCCGATCCAGAGTTTTATGTACCCAAACAAATAGACATGCTCATTGGGGTCACTATTTTCTGGAATTTATTACTTGAAGAAAAAATAATTTTTGGAAATAGTGTACTTTCCTTGCGTAACACAAAACTAGGATGGATTATTGCTGGGACAGTTTCAACCAATAATAAAACTTCCCACTGCAATTTTGCCAAGTCTGTAATTCCAGAAGATGAGCAGCTAAAACGATTTTGGGAAATTGATGAAATTCAAGATCCTATTGCTATGTCCAAGAACGATTCACTTTGCGAAGATATATTTTCGCAAACTACTACAAGAAATGAAAATGGTCAATTCATAGTCAAGTTTCCATTGAAGTATTCAGCAACTTTCTTAGGCAATTCCCAGGATATCGCTATCAAACGATTCCTCTCACTTGAAAAACGATTCTCCTCTAATAATAATTTCTACAAGTTATATAGAGATTTCATTCATGAATACATAGATCTAGGGCATATGTCGAAGGTTTCCAAGGATTCTTCGTCTCCTAGCTATTTCTTACCCCACCATGGGATTTTTAAAGAATCTAGTTTAACCACCAAATTACGAGTGGTATTTGATGGCTCATCTCCAAGCGATTCAGGATGGTCGCTTAACGATCTCCAATATTCATGCCCAAATAGTCAAAATGATATTTTTGACATAATTCTCAGATTTAGACTCCACACATATGTCGTATCGGCTGACATATCAAAAATGTACAGGCAAGTGCTAATGCATGAGAATCATCGAGCTCTACAACAGATTATTTGGAGAGAAAACCCCATGGAAGACTTTTCGGTCTATCAATTGAAGACAGTAACATATGGTACAAGAACTGCTAGCTATTTAGCTATTCGATGCATCAATCAGTTAGCCATTGAATGTAAAGATTTGTTTAAGGATGCATCTAACACTATTTTGAATGACTTTTACGTAGATGATTTACTCACGGGGTCTGATGATGCCGAAGAATTGAGAGTGAGGTGCAAAACTATTTTCAATATATTAAAATCAGGTAATTTTATATTGCGTAAATGGAATTCTAATAGCAAAGGTGTCCTCGACGACTTCGAATGTAATGACATCCCCAATGCAACCTTATCAATTGGGGAATCTGAGAGCTCCAAGACATTAGGCCTTCATTGGCTAGTCAAAGATGACAACTTGCGTTTCAAGGTTACCACTAAACCTATTGATTCCGAGGTCACTAAACGACAAATTTTATCAACTATATCCCAGATATATGACCCCTTAGGTCTACTCAGTCCAGTCATTATCGTTTCGAAAATTATCATCCAAAAGTTGTGGTCTTCCAATATACAATGGGACGATATTATTCCTGATAATCTGAAATATTTGTGGTTTCAGTTTTATAATCAGTTACCCCAGTTGAATAATTTGACAATTCCTAGACGAATAACCGGTGATGATTTTCATCTTTTCGACCTTCATTGTTTTTGCGACGCATCTGCTACTGCATATGCGAGTTGCATTTATCTTCGAAGTGTAAACACTCACGGCGATTACATGGTTCGACTATTATGCAGTAAAACAAAGGTAGCACCCTTAAAGGCTCTAACAATTCCTAGGCTGGAACTTTGTGCAGCACTCTTAGGAGCGAAGTTAACAGCACGAGTGCTCAATTCCAAATTCCCACGGTTGCCTATATTCTATTGGTCAGATTCCCAGATTGTCCTATGTTGGATAAAAAAGGATCCTAATCAATTACAGGTTTTTGTTTCTAATAGAATATCACAAATTCAAGGCTTAACTAAGATCGAAGATTGGTACTATGTCCCCACTAAAGAAAATCCAGCTGATCTAGCCACTCGAGGCGTTCTCCCTGAACAGTTATGCCACACGAATCAATGGTATAATGGACCTCGATTTCTTTATACCTCCATTGATGGTCTTAAAATTAATCACCATTATTCAGAAATGTTCTTGCCAGAAATGAAGGGCACATCCAATGTTCTTAAGGTTGAGGTCGTGGAATCCTTTTATCTATTTCATACATTTTCCAAATTAATGAAGCTCAAACGAGTTACTGGCTATTGCCTGCGGTTTATCTCAAACGCTCAGAAGAAGCTGGAGGACAGAACTTACGGCCCATTGACGGTAACCGAATTGAATTCAGCCAATAATGCTCTGATCAAACGATCACAACTTGAATCATTCCCTGAGATAATTTCGTCACTGGCCAAGGGCGAAGCCTTATCCCCAAATCATAAACTAAGCGCGTTATCCCCATTTCTCGATTCCAATAATATCCTAAGGGTTGGAGGCCGATTAAAATTTTGTTCATTAGATGTTCTCAAAAAACATCCAGTTCTACTATCTTCGAAACATTCATTCGCCAAATTAATATTTGAATACAAGCATTCAATATTAATGCATCCTGGACCCCAGCTTTTACTTTCTTCCGTTCAACAATTTTACTGGCCTATTGGGGGGAGAAATCTAGCTCGGTTGGTAACAAAAAGGTGCATTACATGTTTTCGGTTCAACCCATCACTAGCGAAATGTCCAATGTCAGCTTTGCCTGATAGCAGAGTTATGCCTAGCCTTCCATTTCAGTCTACGGGCATCGATTATGCAGGTCCTTTCATACTTAAGGATAAAATTGGAAGAGGATCTAAATTAGTTAAAGCTTACATTTGTGTTTTTATTTGCTTTTGCACAAAAGCCGTACATTTAGAAGTAGTGTCAAACTTAACAACGGAAAACTTTATCTCATGTCTCAGACGTTTTATCTCAAGAAGAGGTTTTCCTTCTAATATCTATTCCGACAATGGAAGCACTTTCGTAGGAGCAAGAAACGATTTAAATTTATTAGGAATATTTTTACATAATATACAAGGCGCAGTTTCAGATTTTTCATCGGAAAATCATATAAAGTGGCATTTCATTCCCCCGTATTATCCTAATTATGGCGGTCTTTGGGAAGCGGCTGTGAAAAGCACCAAATTTTTGCTAAAAAGAATGATGATTAATCGTACTATGATTTATGAAGATTTTAATTCCCTTATTGTCCAAGTTGAGGGAATTCTCAATTCTAGGCCCTTATATTCTCAATCCAATGATCCCAATGACTTACAACCCTTAACTCCATCCCATTTTTTAATTGGACGACCAACCAACATGCTGCCAGATCCTGACCTGACCCACACTCCGTCGAATCGCCTTACACGCATACAAGACATCCAAAAACTGCAGCAGCAATATTGGATTCGATTTTCCAAGGAGTACGTGTCGCAGCTTCATCTGCAGTATAAATGGAAGGATTCAGCTAGTCCCATCAAGGAAGGAATGCTGGTTCTCATCAAAAATGATCAGCGACCCACTCATCAATGGCCTCTAGGAAGAATTAAAAAATTGTTTCCTGGCAAGGACGGCGTGCACCGTGTCGCTGAAGTTTTAACTTCCAACAAGGTTATCACCAGACCAGTTAGAAGCTTATGTCCTCTCCCAACTGAAGAACAAGTTGTGTTTTAGACAGAAGTTCGTGTTTGAAGGCATATTTTTTTTTTTATATATATATCGTTTAATTTTTATTTTGAAGTCCCTTCAAAAGGGGGGAGTATGTTTAATATTTAAGCTATTTTATTATTTGTTATTATGTTCATATATGTTTATTTTGTTTCCCATAAGTTGCAGTCTGGCAACAGCGCTGCATTCGATGTATGTAGAACGGAGAGGCTATTTAGGCACTCTGATTCAAGCCAGTGGTAAAAACACACGTATTAATAAACGTTCAATCTGCTATTACGTTTTATTTGACTCTATCGATGAAATTTCACTATCAGTCTACGATTACATCCAGCACAATTAAATAATCTATTACTCTATTAAAATTATACACGGGTCAGATGGAGATGATAGATTAGAAAACAAGGATACACTTTGGAAGGATTAAATGAAACAGCGAAGGGTACCATATATTCAGAGAGGGACTTCAATGGGAGAGTAGGGATTAGATAACAAATATAACACAATAATTGGCAAAAATGGAGAGCAGATCTATAACAACAATGATAGAAGACTATTGGATTTTCGTAATTTGGCGAACCTCATAATGTCCAATTTAAATTTCGAGCACAATAATATTTACAAATACACAAAATTTCAATACAGCAGAGAATTAATTAAATTAGTTAAATAACGTGGTAGTAAATTAAAAGGAGTTTTGAAATATTCAGTGACCATTACCTTTTAGTAGCCGAAATAAAAGAACTGAAACGTAAGCAAAATATGTGAATAATAAAACACAAACGGAGAAGATTAGGCCCTTTAAACTGAGTAGCCAAGAAGCAGTAGAGATATATGAACAGGAAATAACCAAACTATTGAGATAAATATAATAAGTATGAACAATAGAGCCAAAAGAATGAAATGGTAAGAATTTGAAGAAAAGATGGAAGTAAACAGCTAGGAAGATAAAAAATTGTTTTTCAGAGTGCTAAAAAGTCTAGGAGGAGATAAGAAGTAGGTTACTAGGGCAATAAAATGAACAAGTTATCATACTCAGACATTAAGAAATAATGAACCAGATGAAAGAATACTTCCAAAAACTACTGATTACTGAATCAGAAATATAGCAGCAAATTTAATAAAACCGCAGACACGAAGAGTTTTTAAACGAAGACAACATTATCACTATGTACTATAAGATGGCAACCGAGTTGTTGAAGTATATGGACGAAGGAGGAACATAATTGTGCTTGAGCGTGCAAAAGAAGAGAATACCCATGGATTGAGAAATGGAGCTGATAATACCAATATACAAGGACAGAGACAACAAAAATTGTAATAAATACATACGTATAACTCTATTCAGAACACTAACTCAGGTACTGGGAAGAGTACACAGAAAAGAATCAGAAGGAAAAATGAACTGATACTTTTAGTACTACAAACTAGTTTCCGTAAAGAAAGATGCAATCAAGACTATGTGTTCACATTCAAAAGAAGTTGCTAACTCGCTAGTTCTAAGACTCTTCAACCTTAACTTCTCAGAACTCTCCAATCATCCCTCCCAGCATGCATGTTAATTTTTTTAAATTCATAAAACAAGATATTGAAAAAAAACGGCCTGTTTTTCAACAGGACTTCTTGATACCATAACTTTATTGCAAGGATTAGTATGCAGGTCTTCTTTGATGTCATTCAAATGACAATCTCAAAAAGCTTTCAAACTTCTCAAAAAGTAAAAGAGCTAATATTTTTAGCTTTTTTGTCCTAGATTGCTCATCGTAACAATGTTTTTAAATACGACTGAGAAATATAACGTTCCCCAGGAAAACAGAAATGCGCAGCTTGATAAAAAATACGATCCTGCCGAAGTGAAAATCCCTCTTCAATTCACGCTGCGTAGTACAAACGCTAGTTAGGAAAATTTGGCAAGTCATTATCATCTCCGAAAATAATAGACTATAGCAGCGTATGGAAAGTCAGCAGTCAAGTGCGGGAGTAGCTTTTTTATCCGTTTCAGATCTCCTAGACCAAGATTCTCGAAATTATTTTGATGTCTGATATATACAGGGTGTTTCCTAATTGGATGTCAATATTTATGGGGGTGATTTTTGGGCCCATTTCAAGAAAAAAACTTCATATGAACATATGTCCTAAACGTCTTTGGTTTTGAGATACAGGGTGACGAAGTTTTTAAAAAGAAATCATTTATTATCAATATCTACAGTCAGTGGCACGCCACTGACTTCTCTTAAAATAAAATTAAAATGAAATCTGTATTCAATTATGAGCAAATTAGATCTCTTGAATTTTTTTAGTCCGATGCACGGGTTTCATCTAAAAAAATAAAATCTACGTATGTCTCTGCAAGGTGATATTGTCATATGTAGTAACGAAATTGTTATGAACATGCAGAGAAACGATTTTTATTTTTTTAAGCGAAAACCGTGCATCGGATTGAAAGAAGTCGAGTGATAAACTTTGGTGAGAAATGATTGGGAATTTCAAAAATAATTTTTATTTCAGGAAACATTTGTGGCGTAGTATAAACGCCTGCCAAAATAGGCAGGTCAAATTACGTACGAACGCCACTGGTGGAAATAAAAAAAAAATTATTCATAAAAAAATGCCTCTTAATTCATAGTACATGTATGACAAATTTCATTGAAATATCTGAAGTGGTATTGTAGATATTAATAATGAATGATTTATTTTCGAAAACTTTAACACCCTGTATCTCAAAAGGTAAGACGTTTAGGACATATGTTCATAAGAAGTTTTTTCTTAAAATGGGCTCAAAAATGACCCCCATAAATATTGACATTCAATTAGAAAACATCCTGTATATATATATATATATATATATATATATATATATATATATATATATATATATATATATATATATATATATATGTATATATATATATATATATATATATATATATATATATATATATATATATATATATATATATATATATATATATATATTATATATATATATATATATAATATATATATATATATATATATATATATATATATATATATAGTGTTGTTTATAGTTAGTTTGTTACAATGGCAGTTGCCACAGGCGTCTTGATTTATGTTAGTAATTAATTTCTATGGTTTCACGAAAGCGTCTGTTTTGAGTATGACAGTTTAAGTTTGGCGGTAATAATAGAATTAGAAGCTTTATGATAAATGTACTATATAGTTTAATTAGTGTAGTGGTAGTCTAGTGTTCTGAATAAAAGGTTTAAAATAAAACTCAGTATTCTGATTCAAACGGCCTGATATAAATAAAATAATACAACAGGTTATGGGCCCAGATCTTAAGTTTAATTTATTTTCTGTTGGATGTGGATAAAGGATATTTCTTGAAATCAGATAATTCCATGTGTAGGTTAACTGATAAATCTGATCAAGTAAGGGCAATTGCAATAAGAAAAAATAAACTGTATGAAATGATATTCTAACATGACCACAAAGAAAACCAAATTTCAGAATGCATGATAACAAAGAAAAGTGAAAGTCTAGAAATTTGGCATCACAAATTAGTTCATAAAATGTTGAATATGTCAGAAGTTTTCTAAAGAATATGAATATAGAATACATAGATAGTGTATTCACTTGTGAACAGTGCTTAGTTGGAAAGCAGCATAAATTAAAATTTAAAACTAGTGAGTCAAGAGCTAATGCATTACTAGAAATAGTGCATGCAGACGTGTGTGGACCAATGGAAACAGTTTCATTAGGTGGATCTCGATATTTTATATTGTTTAAGGATGATTTTTCTTCTTATAGACATGTTTATTTTGCTAAGCAGAAATCTGAAGTACCCAATATAATTAAGAAGTTTATATCTATGGCTGAGAGGCAAACAGGAGCCAAAATGAAAACGTTGAGAACTGACAATGGCTTAGAATTCGTGAATAACGAAGTAAAACAACTTCTGGAGAGCAGAGGCATACGTCACCAACGTACAGTTGTATATAATCCTCAACAAAACGGAAGAGCTGAAAGGGAAAATAGAACGCTGGTAGAAGCAGCCAGGACTATGGTTAATTCGAACAAAAGCTTAGGAAAGACTTTTTGAATTTTGGATTGATTGGGCCGATACTTGGTGTAAATTAATAAACATATTAAAACAATGGTTAAAAATAACAATTTACACATTTATTATAATGCGCCATGCGTTATTTCTTATAATAAATGTGTAAATTGTTATTTTTAACCATTGTTTTAATATAAAGACTTTTTGGGCTGAAGCCATAAATACTGCTTCGTATATTATAAACCGAACAGGCCCAAGTCCTGAACAAGGCAAAACCTCATATGAGTTATGGCATCGGAAGAAATATAAGGTGGAAATCTTTCACATATTCGGAAGCAGAGTTTCCATATTAGTACCCAAAGAATGAAGATTAAAATGGGACGCCAAAAATGAACAGGGATATTTTATGGGATATGGAGAAGATGTAAAAGGTTTCAGAGTCTACATACCGCAGAAAAACAAAGTTGAAACCCAAAGAGATATAATATTTCTTCCAGACCAAGTTCAAACAACTAACAAAACAGCAAAAATCCAGAACTTCGAAGAGACAGAAGAAACGCAAGATGAAGAAATTGATGATGTGTTGCCTGAACCTGGTGAATACCTTGAAGACCATCCCATAAGTGAAGAGGATCCAGAAGAGAATGAAGAAATGGAAGTTAGAAGATACAAGCTGAGAAGAAATATACGAGAGAACCCAAGATACAATGATTTCAAAATGGATGTTGACACAGTGTTGATGACAGTGAGTAACGATGGGGAACCAGCCAACTATGAAGAAGCAGTGACAAGCAGCGAAGCTGAAAAATGGAAGGAAGCTATGGAAGAAGAAAGAAAACCGTTAGAAGAAAACAACTGTTACGAGTTAGTGAGTGCTAGTGTTGTTAAAAGGCCTATAGAGTGTAAGTGGGTGTACAAAAAGAAGAAAGACGAACTTAATAACGTTGTTAAATTTAAAGCAAGGCTTGTAGCCAAAGGCTTCCAACAATTTTTGACAA
Source organism: Cynegetis impunctata (assembly GCA_030704885.1). Lineage (NCBI taxonomy): Eukaryota > Metazoa > Arthropoda > Insecta > Coleoptera > Coccinellidae > Cynegetis > Cynegetis impunctata. Next base: position 845,026 of record JARQZK010000005.1, read on the forward strand.
ATCATGACATTTATAGCCCAGTAGCTAAATTACCCTCAGTAAGATTTTTTTTTAGCTTTGTGCAACAATTATAATTTCAAAATACATCAACTCGATGTATGCAGTGCTTTTCTGAATGGAATAATTGAGGATGAGGTATTCATAATATTACCTAAACGTTTTGATAATGAAACAGGAAAATATGCAAAGCTGAAAAGATCATTATATGGGTTAAAAACCTCTCCAAAGAGTTGGTACAAAAAGTTTAATGATTTATTGATAACTTTAAAATTTGAAAGGTCTCAAAATGAGTATTGTATCTATTTTAAAATATCAAATACTTCCAGGTTTTTCATCTTAATTTATGTTGACGATTTATTAATAGCTGGATCTAATGAAAAAGAAAACTTTAAACAGAAATTTCAAAATGGAAGATTTAGGTGGCATAAATAAATTTTTAGGCATGAATATTACTCAGAACTTAGCTGAAAATGAAATAAAAATAAACCAAACATTGTATCTAAAAAATGTATTAAATGCTTTCAAAATGGCAGATTGTAAACCATGTAAAACGCCTATGGAAGTAAATTTTAAACATGATGAACTTAAATTAAAAGAATCTGAAAGTAGAAAAATCGAAGAAATATGTAGAAAAGCATTAGGTTCATTAATGTATGCAATGCTATGTTCTAGACCAGATCTATGTATTTCAATAAGTATTTTAAGCAGGTATCAATGCAGCGCCAGTTCAGAACTTTGGAAAGCCATCAAAAGAGTTTTTAGATACATACAAGGAACTTTAAACAAAAGTCTTATTTTTAGAAAAACAAATAATCAAAACATTATTGAAGGTTATGCTGATGCGGATTGGGCTGGGGATAGAACTGACAGAAGATCAACTTCTGGTTACTTGTTTAAGATTTTCGGATGTACTGTTAGTTGGTGTTCTAAGAAACAGTCTTCTGTTGCTCTGTCTTCAACTGAGTCTGAATATATTGCATTAAGTTTAGCTATAAGTGAAGCATGTCGGCTTAGAAGCTTGATTATTGACCTAAAGATATGTAATAGTAATAGTTCAATTGCTGTAATTTACGAAGACAATCAATCAGCGATCAAAGTATGTAAAAACCCAGAATTCCACAAAAGACTTAAACATATCGATATTCGATTTCATTTCATTTCATAAGAGACAAAGTGAATAATAATACAGTATCAATAAGATATATTTCAACAAATTTGCAGATAGCAGACATGTTCACAAAACCGTTGTCACAACTTAAATTTGAACATTTACTTTTAAAATGTAACCTAGTTTAAGAATTGGAGTAACTTGCCATTGAGGGGGAGTGTTGTTTATAGTTAGTTTGTTACAATGGCAGTTGCCACTGGCGTCTTGATTTATGTTAGTAATTAATTTCTATGGTTTCACGAAAGCGTCTGTTTTGAGTATGACAGTTTAAGTTTGGCGGTAATAATAGAATTAGAAGCTTTATGATAAATGTACTATATAGTTTAATTAGTGTAGTGGTAGTCTAGTGTTCTGAATAAAAGGTTTAAAATAAAACTCAGTATTCTGATTCAAACGGCCTGATATAAATAAAATAATACAACATATATATATATATATATATATATATATATATATATATATATATAATATTATATACATATATATTTTCCCTAGACATAACGGCATCTCCAGCAACTATAATCAAACCAAGAGAGTTGAATATCTGGGATTGTTTTAGTAGTCCAGTCAACGGAGGCCCGAAAACATGAAACCTGGATAAAAATTAGCGTAAAGCTGAATTTTTCGCCAACCACTATTAGAGGATCATTTTTACAAAAGTACCCTAAAATCCCCCTGGAGCTTCACCCCCTGACCCCTCTCAAATAATGAAAGTGACAATAACTGCGGAAAGCCCTAAATCTACGATACTAATGATCGGATCAAGTTGAAATTTTTGTTGTTGTGTTTGTTATGACATGAGCTACAATAAGAGTCCTTTTCATTTTTACGTTAAACCTAATAGTTTTCTTATAAATAAATGTAAATGCGCGACAAGAACAATTTTTCAACTCTTACACGTTATATTTTTGCGTATATGTTTTTTGAATCACATTACAGGAAAAAAACGTAAATAAAATTTGTAGAATATTGAATTTAACTATGTCAAGGTGTGTTTCTTTACGTGCGTGATGGTGCAGTAGAGAGGGAGGCAGCAACACACTTCTGCTGCGAATTTGGTCGGCCGACTAGAAAGGCGGCGGGAAACTGGCAAAATGGCGGGCATGGAATATTGTATTCATAGCAACACTTTCCTTCCTAGTTACCCAACTGACCTTGTCAGTAGAATTAAGTCTGTTGAAGGAAAGAGTGATTTCCTTTATTTTGTCGAAAGTATTAGTTTTAACAACGGTTTTAAGAATTTAAAGTTTTTTTTGTTAAAAATGGACAATAATTCTAGTTTGTTAAGCATTTTTTGTGAAAACGTGTTTAAAGACGAAACAGTTGTTGTCGAGAAGGGACTAAAATCCATTAAGGAAGCGAGTTCACTATTGAATGATGGAATTTATGAAAAGATTACTGGAAAAACGAAAATTACTGTCCATAAATCGGGCAGGCAACCAGTATTAGTGCTGCTGTTATGAAGAGAGAACCTGAGGTTTCCACTTCTTTTCTTCTGGGAAGTTCAAAAGATTTCAAAAATGATTGTTTTTTTGTGGGAAACAAGCTATGGTTTACTCTAAATCTTCCTATCATCGCCGAAAACCTGTCCATCTTGTGTCTACTTCAGAAATGAGAGAAAACATACTTAAAAATGTGATCAACGAGATGATAATTGGAGGAAAAGAGTAAAATGTAAGCTTCTTAATGTTACAGACCTTGTCGCATCTGAAGCCCGTTATCACAAAATTTAGCTAGGTGAAGCTTTTGATAAGCTTTGCGAGTAGGTATATAGAAAACAGTGATGAGTGTCAATACACTATAGAAGAACTTCAGTATATAATGAAAGGCTTTTCAGATGTCCAGGAGGCTTACAATATTAAATACTTGAGAAATTTTTTGGTAGAACACTTCCAGGGACGGTTATTTATATCTAATATTTCTGGAAAAGTAAACGTTGTATGTTCAATGGAAACCTCCTTCTAAATTGATTGGCCAGTTGTTTGTTGATAAAGACACAGATCCTTCTAAAGATTTTATGAGAATAGTAATGGCAGCTGCAGAAATTATTAAAGAGGATATACAGAAAATGTAATACGAATCAAATGAATACCCAAGCATAGATGACATAAGACATGGAGGCGAATACTTGGTTCCTGAGAGTCTAATACTTTTTACTGCAAGAGTAATGAAAAAGAAAAAACCTATAATCATGATAAAATGAAAAACAAATGTGCTAAAAGGCTCTTATTGGTCTGGAACGTGGACAGACATGTATGAAGAGCAAGATCTCATATGAGCAATGAAATCTGTTGGTGGTCTCACACACGCGCGAGGCATCACAGGCAGCACTCTTACCAAATGGGTCCTCGGAACACTATACTTCCTCAAAGTACATGAAGCCGTTGAAGATTACCTTGGAACTTCAATTCAATGAGCAACATGCTGAACTATGAAAAACAAGAAAACAAATTGATCTCACAACAGAATCCCTTTAACAAACTATCCAGTGAGCTTGTCTTACTATCTTCGGGATTTGTATGTGATGAGTCGATCAATTGTGACCAAACTTATGAGACAGATCTCACGGCAATTTATAAAACCGAAGGTAAGAACTTTGCAGAGCTAAAACTCCACAGAAAAGACATGGTAAAAACACAAGCCCAACAAAAAACAGTTGAATTCAGGTCAAAAGAAGTGGTTTTTAATTACCAACAGCTCCTCAACCAAATTTTGTTTGAATGCGACAGTCCCAGCAAACTTAAACCAAATTTTTGCCGGTTTTGCCATTATGAGACACGGCAGACCCATATGTGGTGGATAATGGAACGTAAATCAAATAAAATGGTCAGGGAATTCCTTGCCCCCGAACCAAAATTGGTATAAGCAATAGATGGCTTCATATTTCCTATATGCGCCAGCCCGCACGGGACTAAGCAAACCTTCACACCAATAAATTCACAATTGAATAATCTATAATTTTCGTTTAAGGTTTTTTCCTGTAATGTGATATCCAAAAAGCCTATACGCAAAAATATAAAGTGTTAGAGTTAAAAAATTGTTTTTGTCGCGCATTTACATTAATTTATGAAAAAACTATTAGGTTTAACTTAAAAATGAAGAGGACCATTATTGTAGCTCATGTTATAAAAAACACAACAAAAAAACATTCAACTTGATTCGATCATTAGTATCGTAGATTTAGGGCTTTCCGCAGTTATTGACATTTTCATTCTTTGAGAGGGGGTAGGGGGTGAAGCTCCAAGGGGATTTCAGGGAACTTTTGTAAAAATGATCCTCTGGTAGTGGATTATCAATCTAATTTTTTTCCCATAAAAACCTTTATTGACTGGGCTATAGAGGCAGAACGAAAATATCAACTTTTAGGTCATTTTTTTTTCAAATGCCGCCATTTTTACGTACAAATTTCTGCTTTTTTTTCGGTCTTCTAAGCGTGGTTTTTCTAACAATAATTTATTTCGTTCGAATCAAGATGCGATATACTTCGCGCAAAAAATACACTTTTAGTGACGCAGCTATGGTGCTCACGCGTTTTTTGAAATGCTTTCAGGAGGAGTGAAATTAATAGCTGTAATAACATATTTGTAATAAACCCTAAAACACACACCCTTTCTTTGAGAAGACGTATACTTACTTGCATACTGCAAATACGTTGAGATTCGCATTGTATACACTGAAGTCTATAAACACTGATCGAGTGTTCCTTGTTATCCAGAGATTGTTTACGAGTTCATTTATTTGAACTTTTGATTGATTTCCATCCCGACTAAGATCCATATAATAACCACCACCTTTGTAAGTGGCCACTTTTCCCACGTAATCGATATTTCCCGTTACAATTTCATCTGAGTACATCCAACTTAAAGGAAGACAGAATTGAAATATTTCTTAGTATGAAACAGTATAAAAGGAAAACTTACGCAGTTCCGTTGGCCAGTCCATATGTAGCTCTATCTTCACTGTCCTCGTCGTATGGGGCGAAACATAATTTGAATAATCTTTGAAAGTAGGGATGAACTTCACAAGAATCATTCGTAACTCTGACCTAATAATATACGCTTCTATTATCTTTCTTGCCTTTCTTAGGCCTATTATTGCTAATTGTAAGGTGCAAAAAAACGCAACAAGTTAATATTGGGTAATATTTGAACTCATAGTTTCATTATTTATAGTTCAATTTTGAAAATTTTTTCAGACGACTGTAGATAAAATCATTAGTTTTAAGTTGCACTTTCAGTTTTTTGTTGAAAGCTGGCTTATTAATCATTATACAGGGTTGATGAGAAGTTTGTTGTTAAACCCTGAGTTTAAAACATCCTGTGGAATAATTTCGTGGTCAAATTCTTTCAAAATATCAGTTATTCTCAATAACCAATCCTTTTCAACATTTTGTTCTTTGGTTCATGCCTTTAGGTGCACTAGTTCATTTTAAAGAACGAAATGAACTTGTCATCAATGGTTTAAGTTATGAAATATAATTTTTCAAGAGGAGGCTTTGCTCGTTGTTGTCTTAATGTCAGTTTAACAGTGAGAGACGTAAAATAACTCCAACCATGGTTTCAAGTGCAGAAATTTAGCAAAAGCTGTTGCTCTTGTTGAAGATAGACGTAATTATGATTATGTTGCCAGATACTTCATGTTCATCACTCAACCATCAAGAGAGTAGTCGAACGTTTTAGACAAACTGGCAGAAGTACGCGTAGCGCAGGTAGTGGCAGAAAATGAAAAATGACTGCTATTGATGAGATATTTCTTCACGTGAATACTCTGCGGTATCGTCATTCAACATCAGTGCAGTCTATAAATCAACTCCAAGAAGTCCGAAGTACAAATGTTAGCAAGTGGACAGTTCGCCGAAGATTTAAGTAGTTAGGTTTGAAATCTTGCAGACCAGCAACTGTTCCCCAGTTCCCCTCCTCTGGATCCGCGCCTGCACCGAGTAGCACGACAGCAATTTGCTACTGATCATTAATTTACATTGGAACTTAGGGCAATGGAACAATATTCTCTTCACTGATGAATCAAGATTCTGCTTACATTCTCCAGATGGACGGAAAAGTGTATTAGTACAGGAAATGAAGCCCAAAAAATGACTAAACCTCGCAATTTTTTCGTCCTGCATCGATTTGAATGAAAATTTGGAATTAGGCTTATTTCACCCTCTAGTTCATTTTCTACATCGTGCCGTTGTACGCTTTTTGTTTTTTGAGGGTGAAAACAACCCCTAATTGTAAAATGTTATAAAATAACGTTGTAAACGTTAAGATGGGTGAAATTTGATTTGGATTAGTTGAATAATGATTGTTTCATGCTTTGTAATACAATTCCTAATGTTTAAACTCTCAAAAATCCACCCTTGTTACAGCTTGATTCAAAAAAAAATTAGTTATCCTAGAAAAAGGATTTCGTTTTTCATCGATTTGTATAGAAATTTTGGATTAGGCTCATCTCACCCTGAACTTCATATTTTATATTATGCTCATAGGCATTGATCATTTTCAGAAGTGAAAACTAACCCTTATTGTAAAAAATTATAAAATAACATTGCAAAAACTTAATATGGGTAAAATTTTGTTTGAATTCGTAAAGTAAGTGATTGTTTTATGCTTTAGGATCAGTAATCATTTTTTAGGATAAATAGTTTTTTTATATCAAGCTCTAACAAAGGTGGATTTTTAAGGATTGAAACATTAGAAATTGTATTCCAAAGCATGAAACAATCATTATTCAACTCATCCAAACCAAATTTTCCCCATCTTGAGGTTTACAACGTTATTTTATAATTTTTGGCAATAAGGGGTAGTTTTCCCCCTCGAAAAATAAACAGTGCCCATGAGATATAAAATTTGAAGTAGATGATGAGAGGAGCCTAATTTCAAATTTTGGTGCAAATCGATGCAAGATGAAATCATTGTTTAAGATAAATACTTTTTTTTACATTAAGCTCCAACAAGGGTGAATCTTTTAGGGTTGAAATATTAGAAATTGTATTCCAAAGCATAAAACAATCATTATTCAACAAATCCAAATCAAATTCTACCCATCTTAAGGTTTACAACGTTATTTTATAACTTTTTACATTAGAGGGTAGTTACAACTAGAGGATAAAATTAGCCTAATTGCAGATTTTCATTCAAATCGATGCTGGAAGAAAGAATTGCAAGGTTTTGAAAAAAATTTTATTGGTTTTTTAAACATAGCTCCTTCATTTTTAGTGATATAAAGTTTTTTCAAAGCGATTTTGTAGGGCCTTTCAAGAGCTATAAGCGTATGTAAATTGAATTCCTTAAGATCCCTTAGTTTTTAAATGGGATGAGTTCAAAGGGCTCAAATCAGGTGGTGTTCGCTTGTAAATAGAGATTTTAAACGGCTATATCTCGCCCAATATTCACTGTACAGAAAATCTATGCACAAAGGAATTTAGGGTTTAAAAAAAACTACAATTTGGTGCTTCACCATTTTTTTCGTATCTCCAGTAATTTCGGAGATATTTCGAAGGAAAGGGTGAAAAATACGAAATCGTAAAAAATCGTTTTTTCTTTAAACTCCAATTTTTCTGAAATAGGGCGTTTTAAATTGGTCAAACTTCTTGGGTGTATTGAAAATACATATATAAAGAGAACCACAAAAGACTGAGGATCAATTTCAATTAGGGGAGTAGTAAGGGGGTTGTTTTCACTGATTTTTTCATAGAAAAAAGTAGGTACCGACATTATTTTGATCATAAGTCGTTTAATGTTCATGCTAGAAACTGTTGTTTCTTTAGTTTGAAAGGCCTAATTAAATACTTCAAAAAAGTTACAATGAGCTTTCTTCGAAGAATGCAAATTTTTCCTGTTATTTGACTTTGAATTTTTCAAATTATGCATTTGGCTGAAAAAAGTTAACTATTAACATGCCGTATCTCGGTTCGTATTGGTCGTACAAAAATAATGAAAAAAAAATTTTGTTTGTTTTTTCAAAAGCTACAATTTTGATTTTTACCAGTTTTTTGATAAAATGCATAGTTTTTGAGCTATTAGCAAAAAACTTTTTGAAAACATCGATTTTTCCGTCGAAAAATTGTTACTTTCAACCGCGAATAAATAAAATAATATTAGTTTTACGAAGAAAACGTAAAAGGCATTTTTATCTTAGAATTACATTTCCCATCCATTACTATAGTTAAAATGTAGAAAAAATTTTCCACCCTCGAGATGGGGTGGCAACCACTCCAAGGTTTTAGCGTACATCGGCATGATGTAGGCTATTCCCTACCTTCTGTGAAAATTTCACGTAATTCCATGCAGGTCGAAAAAATTGCGAGCCAAAATGCTTCATTTCCTGTACTATATGGAGAAGGAACGGAAAAAGATTTTAAGAGTGCACGTTAAGTCCTCGTCTGAGCTATGGAGGAGGTTCAGTAATGGTTTGGGCAGGAATATCCCGATAGGCCTGCACTAAATTAGGGATCATCGATGGATCCTTAACGGCCCACCGATATATTGAGTAATTACGTTGTACCTTTTAGTGGATTTATCGGCGATGACTTTATCCTAATGCAGGATAATGCACGGCCACATACAGCAATTTGTGTCAAACAATACTTCGCGGAATTAAGTATTAACAAAATGAACTGGCCAGCATATTCGCCTGATCTCAACCCCATAGAGCATGTGTGGGACATGCTTGGTAGGCGAATCCGCAATCGCGAAGTAGATCCGGCTATGATAAACGAAATTCGTTCAGAAATTCAGGAGGAATGGCAAAATATTCCACAAGATGCTATTCGTCACCTTATTGAAAGTATGAATCGACGTATGCAGGCAGTAATAAGAGCTAGAGGTGGTAATACTAAATATAAATCTGAATTTGTTGCGAAAAGTACGTTTCTTCAGGTTATTCAAGATACAGTTGAATTGGTTTGTTTTGAATTTTGATTTTGAATAAATTTGCAAAAATGAATTTTGCAATAATTGCTTATTATTATAACTGAAAAATATATTGTTGCTTTCTCATTGCTGGATTCATAAACTGAGCTGTCAAACTGAGATTATGGCACGATGGGCAAAGCCATCTAGTCAAAAATTAACATTTCTTAAAATTGGGAAAATTGTAGTTTGGAGATCTTTTCTCTCATGAACTAGTGCACTTAAAGGCATGAACCAAAAAACAAAAGGTTGAAAAGAAATGATTCTCAAGAATAACTGGTATTTTGAAAGAATTTGACCATGAAATTATTCCACAGGATGTTTTAAAATTAGGGTTTAAAAACTTATCATTAACTCTGCATAATGACTAATAAGTCAGCTATCAACAAAAGACTGAATGTGCAAGTTAAAATGAATAATTTTATCTCAAATATTACTCAATATTAACTTGTTGCGTTTTTTGCACCTGAGTGTATATATATATATATATATATATATATACAGGGTGTCCCACCAGATCGAGTAATAATCATATTTTTCTTCAAAAAAAACGGTATTACTGCCCAATAAAGATAAATTTCCTAATAGAGGTGGTTCTGTTTTAGCGTAAGATGAATAGTATTTTGACATTTAATATACACGGTGCTCAGGAACGCTCAAAAAACTAAGCCAAATCACCAAATAGGTATGGTTTAATTTTCTGCGTATTGCTTTTGACAGATCCAACATTTATTAAATTTTGTATTATATTTTTAACGGTACCTATTTGGTGATGGCTTGGTTTTTTGCGGATACCGAGCAGCAAAAATATCACATGTTCTTGTTATCACTTTATTACACTAACCATAAATAATAAACAAATTCAGGTAATCTTCGTTTGTATAATTCAAACGACTTGGCATGATTGTGTTACTATATATAACAATTTTTCGAATAATGACATCTCTTTGGAATTTGTTTCCATGGTAACCTGGCCGAGAACAAATATGGCATCACACGCCTACTATTACAAAATTTCAGGAAATCATTTTTTTTAACCAGAAACCATTAATTTGCAAATATTTCGAAAACTATAAGATTTAGCAATAGGCGACCTTATACAAAGTAGCCCTTATTTTTGATACTGAATCGAATAAAATAATGAAAGTTGTAGGTATTCATTTGAAAAAATTGACTTTTTGTAGTTTTTCAACATCCATTTTTGTAATACTTTCCTGAGCACCCTGTATATTAAATGTCAAAATACTATTCATCTTACGCTAAAACAGAACCACCCCTATTAGGAAATTTATCTTTATTGGGCAGTAATACCGTTTTTTTTGAAGAAAAATATGATTATTACTCGATCTGCATACGTAATTTTTGACAAATAAATTCAAATATTTCCGAAACAGTTGAAGATAGGTATATGACATTATATATAAAATCTATTTAGAATTTTGTGAAGAATCGAAAAATGTAATAATATACAGGGTGTCCCATTTGAAATAAGCAAGCTGATACCTACTTCCGGTATAACCGGAAGTGCCATCACCTTGAAAATATTTTAGCCGGATGTCCCCCATCGACATTAGTACACAGCCAATTTTTCAGATATTTGCTATGTTTAGTTTTTCATATATCCATCGATGCAGTTCCTGGTGGGACACCCTGTATATATATATATATATATATATATATATATATATATATATATATATATATATATATATATATATATATATATATATCTATATATATATATATATATATATATATATATATATTTAATCATTTAAGAAAACGATTTGAACAATGTAGTGCCAAGAATTTTGGGTTTTCATTAAATAATACTCGAAGAAAAAGCAATAGAACTGGTATTAGTGTTGAAAATAACGTTTTCATTGCTGATGTGCTTAATGTTGTTGTGTTTAAGGATGATTGATTGTATGGCGGATATGGCAGAAGTAAGATTGATTTTCATTCTGGTAAATCAGTATAAATATTTTATGTGATGTTATAGTTAGTAATAGTTTTGTATGTGTACTCATATGAATGCTAAACGTCTCAACTTTTATTATTATGTGAAAAATAGAGTTTTGGAATAATAGTGAATTTGGCAGTAAAAATTGGTGTAACCAGAGTACTACTTAGAAAATATGACTCGCGAAACTATAGTTTCAGTCCTAAACTCTTTTTCAAGAATACTTTACCTGTCTGACTCTAGGCACTCCCAGTAGCAAATTCTCATATAAGATCGAGAGTTCTCTAGGGTTTTCTGCGGTGTAATATTTATTATAGTATTTGTCGAAGTATACCGCTTCAATGAAGATCTTCTTAACGAACTGAAAATAATTTTCATGTTTAATATATTACGAATCAGGAAACTCGATTCAATGGTGAATCATAAGGTAACAGCATTAACTGTTACAATATTTTCAAGAAAATTGTTAGACGCAAAGCTTTTTGGAAACTATTCAATGATCAATTGAATTGGCATTTACTTAGTGAATGTTCATATTCATAACTTTATAAAGAAATAAAAAACTAACTTTTCACAGGTTGAAATGAAAATCTATTGAGTAAACGCGTTTCGTCATAACATTGACTTCATCTCGTACTAAATTATGGTATTACAAAACAATCTATTTATACGAAAAATTGAATATAACAGAGGGGTTTCTAGAGAAACTAAATAACAATAAATATAAAAATTCCGGAAACCTTCTTAACGACCAGATTGAAGTAAACCCTTCTCCTCTTCTTAATCTGTTCAATGTACCTACTAATAGCTCTGATTGATTTGCTTATTGTTATTTAGTTTCTCTAGGAACCCTTCTGTTATATTCAATTTTTCATATAAATAGATTGTTTTGTAATACCATAATTTAGTACGAGATGAAGTCAATGTCATGATGAAACGCGTTTACTCATTAGATTTTTATTTCAACCTGTGAAAAGTTAGTTTTTTATTTCTTTATAAAGTTATTCAATAATCGTTACATTAAAAAATTTTCAAATTACACACTTTTTCCTACTATAATATCTCAATAAATCGACCTGGTTCCAAATCAGGCAGATACTTGTTCAGAATCAGTGCTGTGTATTCGAACGTAAATTTACCGAACTAATTGACCTTCTTATAATAAACAAAACAAATACGAAAATACTCCGCTAAACCTTACATCATTCACATATGGAAGAAATTTATCTCGATTCATTAAATAGTAACTATAGATTAATGCATCAAAATTAATTCTCTTTATCTGAAATTGTGGAAATCTTGTATCAGACGACAGAAGTGCCTATTTCTATATAGAGGAGCGAGGGGCTTGTTGTAACAGGAGTGAGTAGTAATAGGGTTTCTCTACTAAAAACTTAACTTTATTAACGTATATATTTAACTCAATCTTACCTTTAAACCGTCCCTACGGATGAGGATGTGTGAACCAGCTTCTTTCTTGCCAGGTAACGTAAAATTTTACTTTGGTATTTTTTATTATTATCGATTAATTTGAGCTATCTATAATTCATTTTGTATTTAAATCTAACTTTTAAGATTATTAAGTTGATCAAATAGTTATTGTAATAAATGTTGAGAATGACATTATGGGGTTTGTTGTAACTGAACCTTGAGGCTTATTGTAACATGTTTCAACTTACCAATAAATTATATCAATAACTTAAATTATATACAGTGAGATCCATTTTGACCCATTGAAGTTGTGAACCGATTGAAACCAGGTTTTTTTGAAAAGTCAAGTACAAAAATGTCTATCTTGGGACAAAATAAGAAATGTTTATTCCAAATTTCAGGGTATATTATGATATTTTTTCTTAGTCGAAATTGAGGATTTGTTATTAGCGATATTTTTATTGAAAAAATTACCACACCACTGGATTCAGCGGGCCCCTAAATAGGCATGACCAAAATTTCATTAAAAAATATTCATACATAACAAAGTTATGAGAACTCAAAATTCGAAAACTCACACCTAGAAGCCACACAAAAAAACACCCAATATCAACAGATAGCCTTAGAAATATTTTTTATGATTTCAAGAATAAAGTGCTATCAGATGAATACTCTACAAACCTCTCCAGCACTTTTAAAGTCATCTCCCGAAAGGCGTATAATTTCAGTTTTCTCTCTTACACTTACCATGGCAACTAAGATTTAAATTGAAAAATCTATTAGGTGTTAGTTTTAGTTGATTTGCGTGAAAACTTGAATGTAATTCCGTTATCTGCCGTGAAAATATTTACGCTATTTTATTGTTGAAATTATAAAAAAAATATTTCCATGGCTATCTGTTGGTATTGGGTGTTTTTTTGGTGATTGTTAAGCGCGAATTTTGTGTTCTCATAACATTGTTATGAATGAATATTTTTTTATGAAATTTTGGTCAAACTTATTTAGGGGCACGCTAAATCCAGTGGCGTGGTAATCTTTTCAATAAAAAACAGAATTTCGACTAAGAAAAAATATCATAGTATGTCCTGAACATTGGAATAAACATTTCAAATTTTGTCCCAATGTACACCTTTTAGTACTTGACATTTCAAAAAAAAGTGGTTGAAATAGTTCAACAACTTCACATTTTACAGGGGCGTTTTCATTAACATGGGTCACACTGTATATAAAAATGTAATTTAATTTACTCTCATTTAGAATGAGAGAGTATAAGAGAAAATCATAGAGGAAAATACGAAGGCAAGAGGTTTGTGAGTTAGATGTAGCTTAAGTTTTAGAAAACAACTATAGTATTCGGAACGCGAGTCAGAATTTCAGGTATATATTTACAGATACCTTAAAAAAAAGAAGAATATTAAGCCTAGACAAGTATTCACCATCGAATCATAAACCTTTACGAAAAGTGCCACCACGGACACTAGAGAAATAAGATGATGACCATAAGGAAAAGGGGAAAAGCAAGAATAACAAATCAGCGAAATGTAAAGATGGAGTAGAAAGATTTAAAACAAGTATTGGTGTTCAAAATATGAATCTGACGAGTGGTATTATCTAGTTTGTAGTGAACCTTATAGTAATTCAAGTGAAGGTGATTTTGTAGATTTATGTAAGACATGCACATATAGTGTCACAGGAGACACATTTTTTCTGTTTGTATTAACTGTAACTCAGGTGAAGACTGAATTTATTTATTAAGGAACTTATTCAAAGGCTGATTATTGTAGGATGTAAGAGAGAGATAGTTACGAGACTTTATTTAGAGGTTTAGAATTTAACTTAAAGTGCTTCAAACTGCCATTGTTTATTATAAGTAAATGATGATGAAAAATATATATTATATAAATACCTAGTTAACTTTTGTAGCAAATAATCTTACTGTGATTTTAAAGTGCCATTGTTATTTATAAGTAAATGATGATAAAAAATATATGTTATAGAAATACCTAGTAAATTTTTGTATCAAATAAATCAATAATGAATGATACTAGGTATCATACTCTCATTTTTTATTATTTTTACTGCTCACTCCCAATATAAGTTACAATTTACCCCAAGCACGGGGTAAGTTGTAACATCGCGCTTTGTTTATAAAAAAAACGTCAAATAGTTTTCTATAGTTTGGCTATTTGTTCGATTTGATTTAATGTAATAATAGTTATACTATTAACCAATGTTTAACTAGTTGTAATTTAGACTAGAAACTTGAGAAAATACTTGATTTTCTGAAAAGTGTTAAAACAAGCTACTTCCTGTGTTTATTAGTGATATGAATACGAAAGAGATACTAATCAACGGTTAAATTCCACAGCACTGATGCGGTCTGAAGCAAATGACTATTGGACATGATACTCCAGAATTTTATAAAGAATGTAATTGTTCCTATGAAGGTGGAAATGATAGTGTCACCTTATAAAGATAGCTATTTCGGAAAATTATTCAATAGTTTGGCAGCCTACCAGATGTTTGAAATGTAGGTGAACGAATATCACCATGGTAAAAAAAGAATTATTAATTTTTGCTCTGAGGCACAAAAGGAGCCTTGAACTTCTGGTGCGAGATATATGATAATTAGTAATTTGTTTCTTATTATTCATGTATTTTGATTATTTTCTGTAGAAGTAAACTGTGCACAAAATATACGTTCCCGTATAAGAAAAGGCAAACTCTACCAGCCACATATCGGTAACCGTTGTAATTTCTGAGAATTTAATAGGTTCCTGTGTATTACCCTCCTCGTCGTCACTATCAGGTTCAAATTCCTTAGTAAACAGTCCTTGCTTTAAAGCTTCAGTCATATAGTACATGTTAGAACTTTTGAGACTAGAAACATCTGTAATAAGAAATTGGATAATTTCAATATGAGCCTAGAAATAAATCCACTATATTTTGAAGAATCGTTAAAAATATTTTCTTGAGAAATAAATAATGCTTGCCAGAGAGGATGGTTTTTGGTGTCTGAAAATTTCCAGTAAGATTTATAAAAATAATTTTTTCAGAAGCAGAAGATTAAGAGAAATAGGATACAATGTGATTAATATTTTCCTTTTGCGAGTAAAACTGAAGAAAACGAGATATCTAATGTTAATATTGCTTTTCTAAGTTTTAAGAATTTTTGTAAATATAATACGAGTGCTATGGTATTTTATAATATTTATATTTCAAAGTTATACGACTATATATAGAGCATTTTGTTCTACAGTCTGGAAAATTATACAACATAAGTTATACTAAAATAATGGTTAATAATAACAATTTACACATTTATTAAAATAAATAGCGCATGACGGCAGTTTGCCATTAGCATCTGAAGAAGGTGAAGTTCCACCGAAACGTGCGTCATGCGTTTATTTCTTTTAATAAATGTGTGAATTGTTATTATTAACCATTGCTTTAATATGTTTATTAACTTACACCAAGTATCGGCCCATTCAATCCAAAACATCAATTATCAACGATATTATTAATTTATGCGAAATTTGGTGAAACGTTTGATTGAATCTAAATCTGAAACTACAGCGAAAAACTTTGTGAATTCTAAATAAACAAGTACATAAAAACAAAATTAGTTTTATGGTAAATTCAAAGAAAATCTTTCGTTTTGGGCGTCACATTTATTATACATTATTCGCAGATTTTAGTCTACTTCTATAAACTTCTACAATTTTTGTTTTTTTTAACGTATTTTGTTGGAGGATGATCTCTATCACAATACGAATACTATCTGGGCCTCTGGAATTGTTTTGATACATCTTCCATCATCAACTCTGGCCCGTGTCCTTCTTTTAATTTCATAATATTGATTTCTCTGATAATTTCATCTGGAACTTTGTCTTTGGATGATATACATAAGAATAGTAGCATCATTGTTTCTGTATTTGTGGTAAGTGTTCTGCTTCATCTGTAGAACTGGAGGTAAACTTTGGTCAGAGACTTTTCTTTATCATCATGGTTTGATCTGGTTTTCAGGCAAATTTCAGCTTTCCATGAGCTTTACATTCAAATTTAATTTGCTGGACTAAGAAGACTTTATAAAACATAGTTTCAAGCCATAAGAGGAATATAATAATTAATGTATTCATGTGCCATTAATTGTAATTATTCTAACAAGTACAAAGCTTGTTATTTGATCTGTTTTAGAAATTTCAACTTTGAGATCTTCGCAGAATGCAGAATAATTTCGAAGAACTTCAATCAGTTGATAGCAATCAGGAATGTCGTTCTTCTGTAGATGTTGACGTCAATGATTTTTTTTTGATTCTCAGCTATTTGAATTTTATATTTTTGTTGACTAGAACTGACTAAGAATAGTTTTTATAAACATTTTTTTAATACTACCACGTAGAACGTCCTTCAGCACTGCGATGAAATATCTTCATTAAGGGAGATTTTTTTGTGTATCATAGAAGTTAATCGAAATTAAAACCAAATATAATGTATCGAAAACGGTTGAGTAAAAATCAGAATTAACTCGCGATATAAAGAAAATGTACTCACGTATACAGCAGGCAATAGCAAAAATAATGTACAATATTGTTTCAATAAGTGAACTAAACAACACCTGCTCTCTACTGAAATCTTCTGCCATAGCCCTGGTGATACAGCGCACTAGAATTAAATATATAATATAAATACCAGTTTTAATTGAGAACAAACCAATGATAATAATATTAATACATTTTATGTATTGATATATTGCGTCATAAGTATTATGTTTTATCAAGCACAACGAACTCAAAATATAAAACATACGTTTCGGATTTTGACGGAAGCACCAGATTTACAATAAAATTTAGTTAGATTCAATTAGTCAAATTTCTGACATACCCAAACTTTGAGAGTGACGGGGAGGTGCATGAACGGCAATTGGTAATAAGAAAATTATTTATGAATATGCTCTAGGGTAGAGTTTCCCGAACTGCGACGACCGGGGCGTCGTGGTCACTTCACAGGGGCGTAGTGACACATTGGGCATAACTCAACAAAAAAATAAAGAGAAACCCTACAAACATCAGAATTTTTGGAGAGGTCTATTTGTACTTGATGCTGTGTAAAATTAGCTCGTGATCGCAAAATATTCTTGGAATTTGTCAAGTCTTCTAGATCGTAGTATATGAACAGGTTAGACATACCGATATGCCTTTCGCGATAGATCTGGAATATTCTGGAAGATCTTTCGGAAAGCATATAAGAAAAAGTTGAATTTCCTTAGTATATATCTGCAAGGAGAGAACAGTCACCCTTTGAATTCAATGGAAAGAATATCAGCTCATAATGAGCTCAAGCTATGGAAAATGTGATATAAAAGATTCTTTGTCAATATTTGACGTCAAATGCACTTAATCTTCCTCGAGGTATGAAAACCGTATGTCGAAGCAACTGCAAAGTGCATTAAATATCTAATATTTGTACGAATAATCTTTGAAATTAATAAGTTTTTTCTTATTCTTATATCACAACTCATTAACATGGTTTAAGAAAGACTATAGAAATGAAAATTTCGATTGATTTGCACGAATTCACAAGATCGATACAACACTAGTGCTCCATCGGAATTTATTTCTGCTGAAGAAGAAACTCTCATCGAGTTATTTTGCGACAAAAGTTTGAAAGCCAAATGTGACTGGATTTTCGGCGGTCGCTGTAATGAAAAGTAAGTACATAGTGAAAATCAGCTTGAGAAGGCAAATGAGGGTGGCTCGTCCATCAGTTTAATTCCACGTTCTGAGAAAATACACAACGGTTTGAAGGCTCATCAGTCATCCATCACATTAAGTATTAATTAGTTTCATATTATTAAAGTAAAATAAAATTATTGAATAATGAAAATAAACAAGTTTTAGTTTCTTCAATATCTCTAACGAGTAGTCATACTTATACATATTTATATCAAGGTAGGGCGCCGTGGAATCAGAAAAGGGCATCGCTACTCGAAAAAGTTTGGGAACCTCTGCTCTAGGGCTTTTTGAAGGGCATATGGAGGTAATAATAACCTGTTTTGAAGTAATTATTCACCCTCATATCCCATATTGAGTCAAGAGTTTAAATTTAGTACGTAGATTGTGTTGATGTTGATGTACCTTTGTGGGTACTTTTTTCTCCAATCACCGCTATTTCATGTATATAATAATTTAATGTATTATTGTACACGCGCTGCATTTCACGGCAACCATTTTCCGTTATAATCGCATCTTGAC
This sequence comes from Cynegetis impunctata, assembly GCA_030704885.1. Taxonomy (NCBI): domain Eukaryota; kingdom Metazoa; phylum Arthropoda; class Insecta; order Coleoptera; family Coccinellidae; genus Cynegetis; species Cynegetis impunctata. The sequence continues at coordinate 863,752 of JARQZK010000005.1, forward strand.
GTAGCACTCAATACGCGATGCATTTCGCAGTAGGTCTACCCAGAATGATTTTCTCGAGTCAAATCTCAGTCTTTGAAAGGAAGATACGACTTTTCAGATGGAGCTCTGCTGCTCACGCGTTTTCAGTAGTAATATAACAGACAGTTAACAGTGAGATGGAGGAGTAGTTTTTATATACGTTTTAGACGTCCTGGTTCATAAATTTTCGAAATTGTTTTGATGTTTAATAATACAGGGTGTTTCATTGATAATTGAAAATATTTTAACTATTGAATCTTGAGCTCAAAACATTAAGATTTAGCCTACATCACTTTGATAAAATGTGACTCCTTAGTGAGTAAATTTTGACATAAAACACCTTGTAGTGTTTTATGTCAAAATTTAAAAACTCTTTGAGCCCAGCATTTTAAAAATAACGTATTCTTGTCAAACTTGGTGGGAAGTGTAGATACTCTACACCCATCTAAATTATGTTAAATGAACGTTTCTCGCTACTACCAGAGGCGTACGACAGGGGTAAGTGACTAGTTGACCCTTCTCAAATTCTACGCCAATCATTAAAAGCAATTTATCTCTACATTTATTTATAATATATGCTACTGGAAACATTTCTTTATATCATTCAGATAAATGCTTTTGCTTTCATGGTAATAAAGTGCTTGCGACATATTGCAAATAATTTCAGGCTTTGTGTAGTAGACTCTGGACTGCATGAATCGTTTCGATATACTAGGATGCTATCATTGCCGTAAGTTGTGAATGTCACTGAAGATTCTAATTGTTGTAAGATTTAACGTTACGTTGCGGCGTAACAATTTCACTTATCTTGAGATGTGAGATATGCTTTATATTTATATACAAGAAAATTATTTCTGTGTTCCTGCTTCTGGAAGATATCGAGAAATGTATCTATCCAAACAGACTTCAACCAAATCGCCAGACTTTCAGTTATAATATCACAAGAGCATCGAAAATAATCGACTATACTTCAGATTCACGAGACGTATTTTGCGAAACATCACGAGAGTGCAGCTCGAAGTCAGTATAACGATTAATATTTTCGTTTGCTTGAGTTGGTATTCGTCACGATTATATAACGAATGAACAACACCGTCAGAACTATAACCAAAGCGTTGTATATTGAAAAAGTAAACGAAACTTCACCAAATCTCATTATTGATTGTCAATATGGAAATATTCACATTTTGAAACGGGGCGAAATACCGAAACGATTATATCACGTCGTTAAGTGTATATTCACTCATCAATACGCGGTAACTATGCAAACTTCGTGGATTCTATTGGCTTATTCACACATGAGTTATATAATCAAAAAAGTGGTATCTCAACGGACATATTGAATGATGCCTTCGATATAGCTAGAAATCGGTTTCTGGATGTTATTAATGCATCTCTAGAATATGTCGTGTTTCCTGATGATTGGAAGACATCGAGTAAAACACCTATGCCAAAGGTACAGAATGCTACTAAATGTAAACATTTCCGTCCTATCAATAAGGTTTCCTTATATGAGAAAATCTTGGAGCTTGTTGTCAAGGATCAGTTGACCAAATATTGTGATATGTTTGACGTGATTGTATCAAATCAATCTGGTTTTAGACAAAAACACTCATGTGAATCTACTGTGATAAGTAGGTATAAGTGAGGATTGGTTGAGGGCCATCTACCGCGGCAGTTATGTGTTAGTGGTCTTCATATACTTTCGTAGAGCTTTTGAGACAATAAATAGAAAGCTACTCCTAAAAAATTTAAATAAAATAGGGCTATGTGATTTTGTGTTGAGATGGTTTGAGTCTTACCCCACCCACAGAGAGCAAAATGATAAATATAGAGACTTTATTTCATCTGATATTATAAATAATTATGGAGTTCCTCAAGGAACACTCCTGGGTCATTTGCTGTTCTTATTGTACATCAATGATATTGTAGACGTGGTTGAGAATTGTCAGGTTCATTTCTTTGCTGATGATACGATGTGGTACATAATTGGTGATAATGATTTATGTATTAATTAAAATAAGAGTAAGTACATGATTCTTGGAACGAAGCACATACTAGGGAAAATCGATATCGAAAGGAATGTCACGATTAATGATGTTAACCTAGAGCGTGTGCACGAGATGAAATATTTGGGAGTTTTGTTACACGAAACTTTAAGTTTCAGAAACCCTGCAAGGTGCATTACTTCCAAATTCGCTGAGAAAGTGTGATTTTTAGGTAGGGTTCGTAAATCATTGAGCATGCAGGTAAAGCTCCTTATTTACCATGCAATTATTGCGCCAAACTTGGGTTTTCGTTCAACAATATTGTTTAATATCGATCAGGACAGTATGCAGGTGTTATAGGTTATTCTGAATAGGACAATGCTGTACATATTAGATTGCAATAATACACCAATTTCAAAAATGTTGCATGTTCTTAACATATTATCAGTTAAACTAAGAATAATGTTCAAAACACTTGAGTTTATATTTAAAATCCAGATTGAACTTGTACCTCCATACAAAATAATACTACTATTAAATATGTGAATACAGTGCAGAATTATGATACAAGGAGTCAGAATAACTTTTATGTATATATATATGTAACAGAGCAGAGCAAGCTTATTTTATGGTCGTTTGATTTTATACAATGAACTACCGAACCAAATGAAGAATTGTGAACCTTGAAAATTTTCAAAAAAATGTGTAGAAAATGTAAAATGTAGATTTTGATTGAGTTAATGTAGATCTAGTTTTGATGTGGATATTCTTGTATAATATGTATGCAGTTTACAATAGCTTTTTGCTAAATACAGATTATTATTATTATTATTAGTAATATTTTCACTCGATTTAGAGAAACTGGATAATTTAAGCCTAAGAGTGATGTGGGACGACCTAAAATATTAACTGTTGATCAGGAAGATGATATTTTAGTGCGAATTGTTAATAATCCTGTACTAAGCACTCGACGTTTATCATGACTGGAGTAGACCACTCTTCAGTTTTTCGATACTGAAAAAAAAATTACTGCGAGGTTACCACTTTACACCCGTATGAAATTTATTGCCTAGAGATTATCCTTTACGATTTAATTTTGCTAATCGGATGATAAATGAACAAAATGAAAATCGAAGTTTTATAAAAAAAATTCTTTATACTGACGGAGGCCACTTTTACACGTAGAGGAATTTTAAACTTCAGAAACAGCCACAGTTGGCATAATGAAAAGACCCATTTATTTCGCGAATCACATTTTCAACATGAATTGAAGATCAATGTATGGTGCGGTATATTTGACGACAGGTTATTTGGTCCTCATGAATTACCAACAAATTTGAATGGTAACTTGTATTTATCACACAAATTACACAGGAGAGATATGTGATTCGTGCAGGGTGGAGCATCGCCTCATTATCCTTTAGTATCGTTGGATTGGCAGAGGCAGTAAATTTCATTGGGCACCTAGAACTCCCGAATGTAATCCCTTAGATTTCCATTTTTGGGGGCATATGAAATCGCTGATATACTCACAAGAAATAAATAATCGTCAAGAACTATGGCAGCAAATAGTAAATTCCGCCAATTTTATTACCCATCATTCAAACATATTTTTTGAAGTTAGAAGTTCGTATAGCAAAAAAATAGATAAACTTTATTGAGGTAAACGGTAGTCACATTGAACATTTGTTGTGATAGATTTTAAAGTTTTGTTATGTTTGTTGTAGATAAAATGTGCTTTTTGATATTTTAGTGCTATTAAAATTGTTTTCAAATGTTAAATGCATCTATTCGTTTCAATAAATTATAATAAATAACGTTATGTTTTTTGTTAAAAAAGTAAAAATTGTACTAAAATGGAACTTCTACTAGTGGCATAGAATTTGAGAAGGGCCAACCAGTCACTCGCCCCTGTCATACGCTTTTGGTAGTATCGACAAACGTTTATTTAACATAATTGATTAGGGTGCAGATACAGTATCTACACTTCCCGCTTTGTTTGACAAGAATACGTTAGATAGTTTTGAAGTACTAACCAAAATTGATCTGAGTGATTTACGTTATATCTTAATATTTTTATTCCACAGATAAAATATTTCCAATTATTAATGAAACATCGAGTATATAATACGTAGGTATATATTTTTTCCCTCTCTTATCGACATTTTTCGGAAATATTAAAATTTCTTTAAAATCATACAAATTTTTGTCCCTCCAAACTTTGGGAAAATAGTGACGGGGAGGTGTATGGGCGGAAATTTTTAAAACCGGTGGCAAAGAATGTAGAAATCAGTTATAAACAAGATATCCTAAAGTTCTCGGTTCTTTCAAGAGAGTGTATGAAACTAAAAAACTTTTTCAAAGGGCTGTTGCTTTCAAATCCCCTCTAATTAAGTAGAGGTAATACGAATTTGTACGTGAATTGAGTGCGTGTTAGGGAAATGCCCTTCAGAGTTATATATATATTTTTTGTAACCGCTGCCACTTTAACGTAGGGATTTCTTGTTTTCACGTGGTTTGTGGAAGTTTGTGCAACTCTATATATCTTTAGCAGTTTGAGTTAGAAGTTTGAAATTTGTTACTTGGATTGAGTTGATATTCAGATAAGATTCTTTGTCAACTCTTCTCCTCAACCGCGCTACACTTTGCAGAGATTATTCCGATTGAATCGCGTCTCGTCCTGCTTTTATCAATATGCGATGCACTTCGTTCTATCGATGCGTTTGCTAGTGCTTATTATACTTAATATATCCTACCTTTTTTCTGACTGACTTCCTTTTCTGCATGCTCAGATTCAATACTCAACTCGTCTGAATAAGTATCACGTAGTCTAGCTTTTAGCTGAGCTACGTCTGCAGGAGATTTCTCACTTATATTTCGGGGTAAATTTTCCCCCGATGGTTTTGAAATTTCAGGCATGCTGCAATTTTTCTACAATAATAATAATTCGACGCAATATATAGATTGACGGCGGTTGTCAAATATGTTTCACTGACAATTATTGATTTCCATACCCAGACTACTATCATCAGAATCATCTGAATAAAAAATTTCTGTAATACGATACTCTCTGTATTTATATATATTATACTACTATTAAACTGGAATTATTGATAAACCCACCAATTCGAGTTGATTCATAGTGCAATTTAAAAAGTTATACAAATTTGAAAACTATTCGGAAAAGTAGAGTTGAAATTCCGGCCTGCTTGAATGTAATGAATCTTAGAAAGTTTAATTTAACATTGTGATTCAGTACAGTACTTTTTGATAGTTTAAAAATAATATTCAATAATATTGACATATTTCCAAAATTGTATTGAGCTAAGTTCCAAATGAAATATATTCATTCTCCGAAATATTCATCTCGACTTGGTACAAAATCGAAATATATTTTAAGTACGAAATAACCGAAGTAGCATCAAAGTAGCGAAAACCGAGTTGGGAACTTGGAATGAGTCCTTACGTAATTATCACTAAAAAAACGACTTTCTAGGTTTTCCCACTTTTTTCACTACAATTTGGAACTCAAAAGGTTCAGAATTTCTAGGTAGCTTTCAAATTTCTGGAACGTGACTATTATTTAGTAAAATAACTTCAAAGTCGCAAAGACTTTGAAGTGTAATTCGCTAGTCCCAGAAACTCTATCTCGATACTCGTATATCACTTCACATTTTTTATTTATGGTAGCGTTAAAAGTAACTGCGGCGTCGTTGCTACTTTTGAAATTCCTTCAAAGTTATGGAACTATGTAGTAATATTTCAGGTGAAATTAACTGTCCCGCTACTCACGAAAACTACTTCACAGTAATTTTTACTTTCCACTCTGCCTTATAATTACTTTAAAAAAAACTTCGTTCCAATAGCCTGTTGTTGTTTTGTGCTGTAAAAATGTCAGCTGTGAGAAAAAGAAAAGTTATAGACAAGCATGCACATTTTATAGAGAATTAAAGCAGCCGTTGAACTTATCTGATCAAAACAGTGGTAGAATGAAATTCAAAGTTGAAAAAAAATTTTTATGGTCACCGGGATTATTCCGACAAGTAAGCAAACGCCCTCAAAAGCACCTGCAGAAACACAATTAAACTGACAAGTTATCGAAAACGAAGTTCCAGATAGTAATTCAAATGGTTTTAATAACTGTTCAACAGTTTTCAGTGAAATTGACCTAAACGAATAAAACTGTGTTGAAGATTGTCTAGTTGTACCGGAAATCGATATAAACGAAAATGAAATTTATTCAAATGAGTACAAGATAGAAACTGAGCTAAGATATTTTGTATGCGTAAAAAAGGTAAAGTACCTTAATGCGCTCATCAGGAAATAACGAACGTATAATAAATTGTTTTTTGATATTTTCAGGGACCTTTGGATTTGATGCAGCACATGGTTGTATTGAATGTACTGTTGTTGGTGAAATCGATAAAGGAGGAAGACAAATGAGTTTTCCTTAAATCATAAAGAAAATAGTCCTTTATTAAAACTTCCGACTGATAATAGCGGATTCATTGGATTTGCTTTATTGTATTTTTTTACTGTTCTTTTAAAGTACTGGTAATTTCCATTGTTCTAATTGAATTAACAAATTAATTTTGTTACAGAAATGTCTCCGAGCAATAAGAAATCTCGAGAGCCTGAAGTTTTAGAAAGGTGCAGAATTTCGCACATTCCTATTGTACAGGGTGTCCCATTTTGGGCCCAACTTCGTTGTTTTTAAAGTTTGAGGGTTGCGGTTGTCGCGACACTTTGCTACTTTTTCGTAAAACTACAGATGCCGTTCACAAAATTTTAATAGCCCTTTTAGTTTTCAAGATACAGGGCATTTTTGAAAATGTTGCATTTTGTGACCCGTCATCCTTCAACTTATCGAAAAGGTAAAATAACATTTTTATAGATTTTTTTCCATAAAATGCAGCAGTGTTGATCATTTTAGCTACATATTTACTATTTTTGAGTTATAAAGCAAACTTATATTTTTTAAATGGAAAACCCTGAAAATAAATGACAATTTTCTAAAATTAAATGCATAATTTAATAGTAGGCCATGGATAACAATAATAAACAAGTGAAAAAAAAATTGTTATACATATTAGGTACAAACGAAGAATTGGATACCTTGCGAATAGGTTTCTTTCAATAAGAAAATACCTAAAGATCTTTTTTTTACAGTAAATTTGTAACAACAGTTTTGTAGCGTAAAGTTACAATATAACAAACACAAAAAATTCTGATTTTCACTATCGCAATTCCTGGAATTGTGACGATTAAACATGCCAGCACTTGAAAAAAAGTATTCGTCTAACCAGATAACAACTCTGGCAAATAAATCGTTAGCATCGATTTGTTGCAAAACAGTGCCAGGTGCTCGGCATCCCCAGGATGCAAATGTAGTATATTAAATTTGTATGGTTATCTTACATAATAAATTATGTAGAAAACTTTCTTGGGCAATTGAAAGCTTTACGTCGCACAGGAAACCGACCATGGCTCAAATATCTACACGCGTGATTGAACTTTGTAAATTAAATAGTGCAACAAATATTGGCATAAAGCTTCAGATTGCATTATGTACCAAAGTTTTTGAAAAAATATTTTTTCTTAATAAATTTCTGTTTTCCAATAAGACAAAAGATGAATGATTTATGACCAAAGCATATGATATTGCGTCAATGATAAATGCTACTTATTACCAAGAAAATATTCATATTTATAGGGCTGCTATGAAGCTCAAATCTGACTTTTTTGAGTTGCCAATTAAATCTTCATATTTAAATATACATGCCTTTCATTTAAAAACTTGCCACCCACGTTATCTGCGTGAAGGGACAGATTTGTGAAAATAGCCGAAACACGTCAACAATTTTATTGAGGGGGAACGTTCTTTACGTGAAACTGGACTCCGCCCCTTCAACCGCCTAACCCACAGAGCAACCACCCCAAAATTTCTAAATGAGAAAAGGGGTTGAGTGATACATCATTTTAAAGGGCTGTATAATCTCTACATTTTTCCGTCCTACTTTTTGAATTTGACCTCACTGTTGCACAATATCACCCATTTCAATGTTTAGAAATGCGTTTTTATCACTAAACACACCTGTTTAATTACCTACCCTTTTTGACATTCCAAAATTAATTTGATTGTCACTTTTAGGACAAGTATTAGTTACCGGTTGCCGGTTCCCCAGTCTCACTGCCACTGTCATGGAAGTCAGAAAAAAGTTATAAAATGCAAGTACTTTATCAGCTATAATATCCGTAGGACATTGATAATAAACGAGATAATTTTATAACGAACGTGCTTCAGAAATTTTTTGACAGTTCTAACAGCAAATTAAATATTTTTTGCCATGTGACACCAATCATTTCAACATTTTAACTGATAAATACACAAATTTTCTGACCGAATATCTCTCGGAGATTGACAAATACCTCATAATTTTATGTCAAATTTCTTAAGCACGTTCGTCAATCTCCTATGGACATTGTAGCTGATAAAGTAGGTACTTGCATTTTATAACTTTTTTTTGACTTCCATGCCAGTGACAGTGAGACTGGGAACCGGTAACTAGTACTTTTACTAAAAAGTGACAATCAAATTAGTTTTGGAATGTCATAAAAAAGTAGGTAATCAAGCAGGTGTGTTTAGTGATGAAAATGTATTTGTCAACATTGAAATGGGTGATATTGTGCAACAGTGAGGTCAAATTCAAAAAGTAGGACGGCAAAATGTAGAGATTAAACAGCCCTTTGAAATATTGTATCATTCGACCCCTCATCTTATTTAAATATTTTGGAGTGGTAGCTCTGGTGGTTAGGTGGTTGAAGGGGCGGAGTCCAGTTTAACGTTAAAAACGTTCCCCATCAATAAATTTGTTGACATGTTTCGGCGATTTTCACAAATCTGTCTCTTCACGCAGATACGCAGATAAAGTGGGTGGCTAGTTTTTAAACGAAAGCCCTGTATATAAATCTGATGGATATAAGTTTTTGGCGAAATTATATTCTTTAAGTGAAATTTACTATCATTCCGATATAAAAACGATTGGGTGTTTATGACATTGATTCACACTTTAGGTATGTAGAATTAATATCAAAATAAAACAAATTTATGATAATGTATTTTTACCTACTTACCTGTAATACTATTGATTTTATTATGCTTTCAACTTATTTTGTAGGTATTCAGCTCATTTTTTTAACAATCCTTTTTGGGGCCTCGTGAAAGAATAAAGTGTAATACCCAAAAAATAAGGTGAAAGTATCATGAATCCATCTCAAACACACAGATACAACATACCTTTATTATGGCTATTAAATATAATTATTTTCTTTAGTGAATTGAAAATTACATTGAAAGTAATAAAAATGTATACAAATATACATTAAGCACATTTATTGAAATGAATTGAATTAAATACAACAAAATAGTATCAATTAGTATCATCTCTTTCAAAACTGTCTGTATTCTGATATCCTACTTTTTCATCATCTTCTTTATTTTCAACATTTTCATTTATTTGGTCTTTAGGAAGAATTGCTCTGCAATACAAAGTATACAAATACAACAATATCATATTTTATACCTCGAAACATTGAATTTACCTTTTACGTAGACTTCTTTTTTTAGCATGTTTCAAAACCCCCTGTTTCAATATGTAAGCATTCTTTTGCTTTGTGTAGCGATTATCGGCAAGTGAAATAACTTCAAACAATACAGTAAATATCCCTTCCAGTATTTGAAATGACATTTTTTCATTTGATTTGTCTCTGGATATTCCCGTCCACGTATAATTCACCAGCACATCTGGCCGAAACAAAAAGTCTATTATTTTATATGCTACTTTTACCCCGTCTTCATTTCCACTGGTGCCTCCAATTCTTGATAAAGCTCTAACCTATAAAACAACATATTTTCTTATTTGAATAATGCAATTTCAGATGAAATATAGGGGAGACCGGGTACAAAAGTAACAGCAGGTCGAAAGTAACAAATGCTCTGTAGGTTCAAAGAATTGTCAAAACACCACTTAGCTGCTGTCAGGTGATAGCCAGTGGCGCCACCTTCAGTTGCATTCAATCGTCGCTTGCGCCACGCACTGTTAGATCGTGTGAGAGGACCATACGTGATTTCACAAATCAAAAGTAAATTTTTTGAAGTTTACTTATTTAATGTTTATGTAGTATTAAAGGAATGATTTTAATCTGAATATTTGCATATTGATACTTGATTAGATTGATTTTACAGTGCTTAAATTCGTTTTTGTCTAGCATGTTTCGTTTCAAGGTTATCTTTCATGTTCTAACAAAAATGCTGTAGGGTACAAAAGTAACTCAGCCCTATGGGTATATAAGTAACATGTTACTTTTGTCCCCGTATTGATTTACTCTAAGTAAACTTTTTATGTGTGTTGTTTATTTCAACAAAAACAACTAACAGGGAAGTCGATCGAAAAGCGGCTGAAGAGCATTTTAATGATGGTGAAAAAATTAGAGTCATGGCAAAAAAATTGAATGTCTGCCATTTTACATTGCATAGATATATAAAAAAAATTAAGCTAGAAATACTAGCGCAGTTGTAGACAAGGAAAATAAATTTGACGACGAAGGTTGCTTCTATCTCGTTTGTGAAAAAAGTTTTAGCAATAGTCGACTGAATGAGCAAAGTTTACATTGTTTCGAATGCAAAATGTGGTCTCATAGGTAATGAATGCGTCAATGAATTAAAAGTGCCATAATTGCGAGTCTGAATAGAGAAGACTGACACTGAATTTTCCAATAAATATTTGTTTAATCAAATATGTAATATCATATTCATTACAACCCCCTTTGCCCTGTTACTTTCGACCCACAACGTGTTACTTTCGACCCGCCAACGTGGTCGAAAGTAACAAATGACAAATTTTTTCAAAGTTTCTGTGATTCATGCAAAATACACAATAATAAGGAAATTTAAGATGATAATGTATAAAACATAAAAGGAATTTATGTATGGCTATATCAATTTCACCGAAATAATAACACCTAACGAGAAACCAAGGCCAAGTACAAAATGTTACTTTTGTACCCGGTCTCCCTTACCTACCAACTGTTCTTTAAAATCAATTGTATTACGAATCTCTTCGTCTAGTTTAGAGATATCTGCAGTGGATGAAAGCGGGAACTTGTATTTTTCCAACAAATCTTCAGATGAAATTGGAACGTTATTTTGCCTAGTAAATGCATTTTGGCAATTACACGAGATAATTTTTTTGGCTGATAAAACATCATAAATCTTATCCAAATTAAGATTTATTTTGGAGGTCTGCAATTTAAGTTCCTGTTTAAAATTGCAAATTTCTTGTTTCATATTTGCAACATCCCCATTAATGATTACATCTTCTTTCTTAATATCGTTTTCATAAGCAGTCGCCAGTAATTGCTCTAAAACAAAATTATTATGAGTATCATGCACGTGTAATAAGAAATAATATAGGATATTTGAAAAATGCATGGGGAGTCATTAGTGCCGGGGTCCTCGATAGAGCGTTATTTATCAGTTTTTTTTTGTTTTTCTGATAATAGGGCACTATCTAGGATCCTGGTACTAAATGACTCATCCTGTATGGTTTCATCGTTATCTGCAATCCTAGTTACTCTTACGGAAGGTGTGAGTAGAAATAGAATTTGTTTACATAGAGTGAACAAGGAAAATTCTTCAATAATTGAAAAAATTATCAAACAACTTTCCAAGGGAGCTGGTATATGTTTTCCCCAACGAGAATTATACATTCACAATTCACAAGTGAATTATAGAAATCGTCAAGTCACCCTGACTCAAAATCTGCATACAGCTGTTTCGATCTTATTAGATCTCATCAGTGCAGCTTATTTGACTAGGAGTGAATTAACATATTTCTAATTGTTCCCCATAAAAGCACTGAGCTCCCGTGTAATAGATTCAAAGTTGATATGGAAGTGCCAAAGAAAACTCAATGAAATTGGTAAGAATAATAGGGTCTCTTTAGTCTGGGTTCCAGGTCACTCAGGAACTGAAGAGGCCGATATGCTCGCCAGAACAGGAGGACAAACGCCATTTACTGGCCCAGAACCTTTCTGTGGTATAGGAAAATATACCTATAAGAGAGAGTTTCGGGAGAAGGAGGAAACCGAAAGAGAAACACTCTGGCGAAATCTTCCAGGGATGGGTTACTCCAAAAAGTTCCTCCGGAACTTTAAAACTGCAAGATCCAAAGGATCTCTGGATCTCAGTTAGAATAAACTACACCTGCTCACTGGCTTCCTTACTGTCACCTCAGGAAGCATCTGATGAGAATAGGTTCATCAGAAACTGAAGAGTGTAGATTCTGTAGAGAGCAGAAGGAAACTCCTTTTCACCTGTCTACAGAATGCCTCGCCATTGCAAGCTAAAAAAGCTAAACCGGCACAACTCAAAAAGTGCAAATGTACGATTATATCATAATGAAAAGGAAAATGTGGTAAATTTGCATGTGGAAGAGTGTCACAAAAGTAATTCGTGTAGTTGGCCGCTAGAGAGCAGTTATGTCGTGTTGAATTTTCAAAACTAACTCCACGATTTTGAGGAACAATGTCACATGATAAGAAGATCAGCAAAGTTTGCAGAGTATATAATATGTCGATTTTGATTCAAGAGTGTCACAAATTGAAGAGTGCAACCTGTATGTTGATTGTTTTGGGAGAAAAGTGACACATTTTGGAATATACCAATAAAAAAATTTAGTAAACACATATTAATTAACGTATTATTTTGAAATGCGTCAGTGTTGTTTACAAAATAATATTAGATTCATTTTCTTTTCTTGTTTCATTTTTAGTTTGGGCACTCTTCTCGGAAAATATTGATAATTTTTGTACGAGACTGTAACGAAATGGTGTAATAACGTATTATTTTGAAATGTGATAGTTTTTATTCATTGAGAAAATCCTCTCAATTATATACTTTATTTAAGATAAATTTCTGTTAACTCACATTGTTTATCTTAATTTTTTTTTACCTGCCGAAGAAGATGTGTTTCAGCACAGTAACTTTTTTTAAGGTTGGATGCGGATAGTATTAATATGTTTTACTTAACAGTTCTGTGAATTAACTTTAGTGGAAATTAAATTTCTTTATTACAGCTGTTCCAAAAAGGAATAATAATACTGGAAATTTTCCAGGCACTTCTTGCATTGCGAATGATTCTGGTGAGCACAATAACAGCTTTAGCAGATGTGCTCCTGCCGAAGATATTATGCAGTACAGTGACTTTTTTGAAGGTTGAATGTGGATAGCCACATACTGTGCGTAAGCTGTGCTATGACGATTTTTATAACTTTCAAAAACAATTAATTGACATTTAGAAAAAGATCATTGATAAGAAAATCTTCAAAATTTCTGAAATTTAAATCTTTAAAATCGATCAAGATAGAGTAAACGAGTTGCTGCACAAGATTTTGAAATAGTGTTAATAATTAATAATTTTAAAATCACTCGAAATAAACCACCAAATGCAATCCTGTCAACAAGGAGCTGAGCCGAGCAAAAGCCTATACCGCTAAGAAAGGCATAACAGAGGCTAAAAAGACCGGACTGTTACGGTTACCCAGCAAACACTGAAACGCAGGCAATGTACAAAAACTTTACAGCGTTGCTGCACTTCACTGCAGCGACGGTAATGCAGTAACTGTATCAAAGCGGACCGTATATGTCCCGCTGAATTGTACAGTTACTGTACAGTACATACTGCATTTGAATATGAGCATTCATATACAGCCATTGTGCATCGTTGCTGCAAATCAAATGCAGCGAGGTTTTGTAGTAGCTGTACAAAACTGTTCAGCCTCGCTGCATAAGAAATACAGCAACGCTATACTATGGTTGCATACCAAACGAAGTTTTTACTGTACAGCAACTGTAAATTTGATTAAGGAATTCAATATGTCAAAGTTTTGAAAATTACTAAAAATCATTAATCTTGATCCTATAATTTGCGGTTCTGGTGTAGATATAATCCAATGAAAAGTTAGCTTAATTGGAGAAAATTCTATATTAAGCATAAAATAATCGGATATACAATATAAATTTAAACTTTTTATAAAAAAACAACTAAAACAGGAATATTGAGTGGAATTTAAAATAAAAAATAATATATATATATATATATATATATATATATATATATATATATATATATATATATATATATATATAAGAATAATGAACAAAAGATAATAATAAACAAAATATCCCTCTCTATGTAGGTTTATACATTTGAAGGTATATTTTGCTTTTGGCTGCTCCTCACACCTCTCTCATAAGTATTTCTCAACCATATTTTAATGGTGGTTTCGACTTCCGTCTGTGTAGCATTTTCGCAGCCCTTGTTTCTTCGTATGGTTTCTAAAAGAGGAGAAATATGACGTAAGAAAAAGCATTTTACCTTGTGCCAGTATAATACCTAAAATTACTTTCGTCAAATTCGTAAATTTTGAGAATGCTACTTTCTCCTGGCGCCCCGTCCAGTTGAGCTTATGACACAATTCTTTAGATAAAATTTTAGAAAGAATGTTTCTACAAACATCTTCCTTTTTCTTCCCTCCTATCATTCCAAGACTATGAACCTAAAAAAAATTAATGATGAAACTGAAAGTTATAGTTACACCGAAAGAAATTTAAAAAAAAATTGGTATACATATTTGGCAGGAATAACAACGCATGGTTTACATTAACAGTTGCCTGATATCATTCCGCCGTAATCCCTTTTAATTGATTTGTGTTCCATACACAACCCCAATAATAAATGGCAAATTTATAATAAAAACCCGTAAAAATCTATTCAAAAGAAGTTTGTAATAAAAACATTTACTTACAACTTTTGAAAAGAATTGAATGTCTTCAAGATTCCGCTCAAACTCTTCAAGTTGTTGTAGTGATGCTAATGTTTCCAAATCGAACCTCGATTCAGTCGCATTTTCGACCGCTGGTACGTTTTGTGTCCTTTCACACAAATGCGGCAAATTTACTTCTAAACGGTGCAACCTTTTTAAAATATCTCTCAAAATCCCTGAAAAGAATAACTACCAATAAAATATGAATACTAGAGACATTATAGCACAGATACCTTCATTGGTTTTTAGCCGTTCGATGATTTCATTTGAAGAACTCATAGTAGACGTAGTCGGTATTTCTATAAGGTTGAAGTTTTCTGAAACAAATTTATGCAGTGCTTCAGTGCTTTACCAAGAGCAATTCTGATTTTATACAAATTTCAAAATACACCCCGTTATCCAAAAAAAAACCAAGATTTTCGTATTCGGACAAAAATATGAAACAAATCATTTGCATACGAATTGTAGTTTTTGTTCAATGATGAATTCATTAAAATCATTACACCAAATTGAAGTAAAAGAAAATTACAATATACGTTTTTTGGTAACAAATCATGTAAGACTACAGGAGCTATGTAGAGCAGAAACTCTTTGGCTTTCCAGTATTCTAGTTCACTAATGGATCTAGGTTTTCTATTAAAGTCAAGAGGCCAATACTTATCACTAATTTCACTAATTCTACTATTCAATAAAAGTATATAATTTCATAAGGAGGAAATATATTATTTTATTTTCAGACGTTTTGAAATTCATAAAAATCTGAATATCTATTTGTGGATTGATTCACATTTACGCACATAATTCTATCCACTTACGATCGTTATGAATTATGGAACATTTGCCTAGTTACGGTTGCCACGCAAAATTTATTCTGACAGTGGTTGAAAGTGAAAATGACGCTTGAATTGGAGAATTTTTTGTTAGTGGTTACCAATTCATCTTTTGCATAGTAACACTTTTCCTGCCGCCGGCCGGAAAAGTGTTGCATAGCAACACTTCTCCTCCTTGGCGGAGAAATAGAACTTTTCGATGTTACTGTCAATCGAGAAATGACGTTATTATTGTACGTTTGAAAATAAAATACTTTTTTCTTTAGTTAAACGATACAGTCTGCTACCATCTCTCCATTGAAGGATAAGCTTTTTCATCACTCCTAAACAAACTGAATGCATATAGTCACCAGGGAAAGAAGTAACCAATCCCAAATTCAAAACACTAGATAATGGACTGAAATCTTTATGGTGCTCTCTGAACTGATGACTGGAAAAGCTTTAATCAGTTCGTAAGGTTGCTTTGCTA
Source organism: Cynegetis impunctata (assembly GCA_030704885.1). NCBI lineage: Eukaryota > Metazoa > Arthropoda > Insecta > Coleoptera > Coccinellidae > Cynegetis > Cynegetis impunctata. Next base: position 879,942 of record JARQZK010000005.1, read on the forward strand.
TCCACGAAAGTCATTCTTCTGTCTACATATACACCTCTCACACAACACTTATCACAACCACTGTAGTGATTGTGTCCAACAGTACATTTGATATAAGCCCTTGCAGGGGTGTCGCAGCAAAATGCTAATACTTTAACACTGACAACAACCTCTTTTGTGAAAACAATGCCTTTTATTGAACAACTGTTTAAATCTTCAACAAATTCTTTCAAATATTCCTGAACAGGTGGATTACCAGGGCCATAGTAAATGGCCACACAGAATACTGCATTGGAAGGCAAGCCATGAACACGGCATAAAATTGGCCAAAAAGTTTTTCTTGAACTTTTGTGAATGGGGAGGCCATCAATATTGAAAATAAGCAAACACTCATCAGTAAAAGACGCAGTAAAATGGTATTTCTCAAATTGTTTTTTCAGACCAGAATGAATACCAAAATATTCAAATAATCCATCACCTATAGTTCTAACAGTGGACTCCCTGGGTGTTTTCAAAATAGTTCTGGCATCTTTTGGTAAGTTTGAAATAGCAGGACCTGTAGATAACCATCCTAAAAGTTGTGAAAAGGCCTTATGCGTAATATTATTCTCTAGCGCCCAACTAGCTAGACTTACAGCTCGGGTAGTGATACTGTGAAGTATATAGCTAATGAGGAAATAATTAATTTAAAAAACATATTCTTCCATTAAATCGAATGGAATAATTCGCGAAGTAAATTCAACATTTGCGGAAAACTCGTCTGCTTCACATCCGATTTAGAAGCAAGTCATCATTTTCTTTAGATCAATAGTCACGTACGCCAAAAGTATAAATATCGATACAAATTCAAAATCAATTCATTCTAATTCTGATCCTGATTATAAAGTCCATTGCCAGCTATAGACTTCGAAGATTTGCTCCCGTTCAAGATGGTTAGGTAAGGCTTATTTATCTTAACATTATTGATGATTCCTGTACAAAATAATATGTCTTAATAAATCCCAGAAATGATCTTATTAAAATATAGTATTAACAATTTAATATATTTTATTTACCCCCATTTAGCTTTAGGAACCCCAATATAGGGCAAGGTCCCGATATTCAACGTGACAAGATGGTGGAGGCGCCTAAGCTGTTATCCCGGAAGATTAATTCTTCATAATTAATCTTAACCTACATTATAAAAATATTTCTTTTCCCCTTTTTCAGGTTATTTTTCACAGATGATTTCTATATGTTTATATTGAACTGAATTGAATATTCCTTTTTAAAACAAATCACCTATAATTTCAATAATAATTTGATAATTAATTTCTATAAATCTCTTTAGTGAAACATATTTGAAATGCAAACATTTGAGAATACCCATGGAGATTTCGTGCAAGTTTGTTTCTAAGCTCTAAGTTCGACGATAAACTTTATCTGAGATTGTTTTCTGGGCAGTCGTGTGTCTTGCCGTTAATTTGGCTGTGGTCACATAAGATAAAGTCAGGTTTTCGAAATATTGCATAGACAAATAACAATTTCCATGAACGTTTTGCAACTATTTCTTCTGAAATGGAATGGACTGCTGAACCTCCAGAAATATATATATTTTTTAAATTAACATTTCATTATGTAGAGATTTTTAAATATATAAATAATTACAAGCAACAAAGCAAGTCTTTTACAATTTCACAGCTTTATCCATTGGATCATTTGGATCGGAATGAAGTTGCAAGGAAATGTACACTAGAATACCATAAAATTTACCAATATCATTTTTTCATTTAAAAACAATATGTACTAATTTCCTCTTTAATTTTATAGCATCTACCACAGCTTTACTAAAATCATCTTACTACGAACTTCGTACGTGAGGAGGGATAATACTTTCCAACGAACTGTGGAGCCACCCCTTATAAAATCACACACTAGTTAATATATGTTTATGTATATTTGAATTTCTTTTTTTTCATCCCTGCATATTTTTTCTTCGAATATTTTTTCAGGATAAATTTTTTTTTTTCAGTTTCGAATATCTACAAGATATTAATATTGTATTAATATGTATTTTATTCTACTTTTCGGAATATTTATTTTGTGTTTTAATAGGTACATGAATTAATTCATAACCAATATTCCCTATTATATTATATTCATATAGAATACCTACCTATGAATTCATTAACAAAAATCAGCCGAATATAATTCGAGCTAATAAGTGTATTTTGCCGAAATTTACATAAAAAATTTTTTCATTATTTTGGAACTCATTACGTTTCTACATATAGATTTAGCCAACCTATATAAAATAAAAAAGAAATGTAAGGGCAGACTGCATGCTGTTTTGGCCCTGAAGAAAATAAAACGGAACTAGCCAGCTGTTTTTGACTTATGGAATTTACCCCAAACACTGACAGTAACCAGGGTTGATGATTGGGAATAGGACTAGCAAACCTACCTATTCTCTCGTACTTGGTATCGAAATTATATTGAATTCTGAAAGGTAATATTCTAAAGTTGTTTTCTAATCAAAAGGTTTATTGGTCCAAAATTTAATTTTTCTATTTGTAAAAATAATATGTCTTACATACATTTTATCTTGTAGAACTTATGGAAGACAATATCAATCCACATATAAAAGTTAATTGATATTTATTGTGCCTAGGTATCTAATGATGCTCATATTACTACAATACACTGCTGCAAACGTTGAAGTTAATGCTCAAGCTTTGAGCGTCCGCCGCCAAGCGTCGGATGGATATCAACGCCAATATGAAGAATAAACAAAAATTTCCTTCTTTGCTAGCACTTCAACATAAATTCTTCACTTAAGTTAACTCTTCATTTTATATTACTAATCTTGTTTCGGTACTAATACAAACTGTTAATATAAGTAGTTAATCAAAAATAGTTAACTCAAACTTGATCCTCATTATGGTATTGTCGAAAAGGTGCACCTTACATAATTATTTATTATAGAAGTCATGACAGATATTTGAATTATTTATAAAAAATATTTATAAATACGAAGGAAGAACTGCCTCTAATGTGACTGATCATCACAATAAGATTTGTAGGGGCATTTCCTCCAAGTTGAACCCCGGGAGAATTATATGAAATGAAGTTATATAAAATAAGATGAGTTGAAATGAATTAATATGGGATATGATGAAGCTATATGAAATGATATGAAATAAAATGAAGTGTTATGAAATGATATGAAGTATGTGAAATGAGAAGATACAGTATGATACATGATTAAATTAAGGTCAAGTGAATTGGTACCAATGTATGAGTGAACACGAGAGTAGTTTGAATGTTATATTAACAGATCCCAAAGAGCGAAAGTTTACCGAAACAAAATTATATGCACTGTTACAAAATGAATATTTGAGCACCCTGTGAAGAAAATAATTGAGCTAGATACTTAGAGATACTTAGGCTAAATATTATTTGAATATTGTAAATCATTAACGTTAAACCTGATTTTAGTTATTCATTCTGGGACTAAACGAAGATTCAATTTCAATTTATTTACATATACTGAGATTCGAGAAACATGAGAGATACCATGAGGCACATCAAAGTCACCTGCTCCTTAAATTACTATAACATGAAATGGTCAAACCTACCCCAATGTGAGAAAAATCCTGTGAGCACTGCACAAACATGGCACACCCACAAAGCAGTCACCACCCGTTAGACACTGAGACACCAACTAGTGGAAGAAGAACTTCATCTATACCATCTCGATGTGCAAACAAATCAACAAATCATATATATAAACCTGAAGGTCTGCCATATTCCAAATCGGCGAAGGATGAAAAAGGAAAATAACTCATTTCCTTTACAACAATTCGCACTCACATAATCCAGTCACCAACATCGCAGGATAGGAACGACTAAAACTAAATTGAAGACAAGAAAACTTATACAAAAAATTACCGATAAGCGGTAACCAGAGATGTACACCGACCAAGATGAAAATTCAACGACACAGTTACCACGAGAAAACACATTCCGGTGTCAAGTGACGAAGTGTCGAGAAGCTCTACAGTGCCGTACTATTGCATATAAGTCTATTGTGGAAACTTTTCGTGACCAGTGAAGTACTATTAACTAAATCAATTGTGCAAACCTTAACTCGTATCTCGTAACTCATCTTTTGTTCTTTTTTATTGTTTTGTTTTTTTCTCTACTTATATTATGTCACCATTATTGTTTTGTATTTCAATGTTTGTTATTGAAGTTTTTATGTATTTTTTGTGTATGTTTCAATCTCAATTCTTTGTTTTATACTCACTTTGGGGGCCAAAGTGTCCACAGCGGGGGCAAATGTCAAGTATATAGCTAATGAGGAAATAATTAATTTAAAAAACATATTCTTCCATTAAATCGAATGGAATAATTCGCGAAGTAAATTCAACATTTGCGGAAAACTCGTCTGCTTCACATCCGATTTAGAAGCAAGTCATCATTTTCTTTAGATCAATAGTCACGTACGCCAAAAGTATAAATATCGATACAAATTCAAAATCAATTCATTCTAATTCTGATCCTGATTATAAAGTCCATTGCGAGCTATAGACTTCGAAGATTTGCTCCCGTTCAAGATGGTTAGGTAAGGCTTATTTATCTTAACATTATTGATGATTCCTGTACAAAATAATATGTCTTAATAAATCCCAGAAATGATCTTATTAAAATATAGTATTAACAATTTAATATATTTTATTTACCCCCATTTAGCTTTAGGAACCCCAATATAGGGCAAGGTCCCGATATTCAACGTGACAATACAATGAGAAATTTCCTGTGTCATATACTTATTGTTCAGTAATAACCTACAAATATTTTTTATGTGTAATTGTTCTAGGTTCAGAACTCTAGTCTGGTCAAACACTTGCTCTGTGGAGAATATTTTATTTTTGAATAATATGATTTTTAGGATTCTTTTTTGGGATATGATTAGTGGGGACAAAACAGATTTACAGACCGAGCCCCAAGCGATAATACCATAATTTATAACAGATTCCACTAAGGCCCTGTATACATTTATTAGGTTTTTCCTTGGTAACCAATCTCTCATTTGATAGAATTTGTAATACATTTTTCTTAATTTTGTTGTAACATACTCAATGTGATCCTGCCACCTCACGTGTGAATCAAAGAACAAACCCAGATATTTAGTTTTATATACTAATGAGATTTTTTGGGTGCAATTGCAATTTGCATAGTCATGGCAGTTAGCGGCGTGAATCTTTATCGATTTATTATCGGGATGCGTTCGCTTATTCAAGGTAAAACACATGAAGCTAGACTTGTCTACATTAAGAGTCAGCAAATTAGAATCCAGCCATGTCTTAATTTTACTCATTGCTACTTCAGCTTTCTTATATACAAGATCCCACGTGGCATCATCTAGCATAATAATTGTGTCATCAGTAACAAACCACATTGCCTCCACATTTCAATTGGATTAGACTATTTATGTAGATGGAAAATAAAACCGGGTCTAGCACCGTGCCCTGTGGCACACCACATTCTACCAGGCAAGACTCACTTATTGAATCTCCAATAACTGTTCATATTTTAGCTACAATATTTTAATATCAAATGAGGTGGTGCTACATGATTGAAAATAGTTTATTGAAATAATACTACACACAGAAATATAACAATATATAATTTTATGACATATGTCTAGCAAAAAAGTGACTCTTAAGGCTGCTTTTTTGTTTAGCTTTGTACGCACATCCAACAATCGGACATGTGAATCCAGGAGGCTTATTGCATTCAAACTGTACATGTCGATACAAAGAGGACTGATGTTTGTAGATTTTTGTACAGTTTGGACACTGAAAGATTCTTCTACCTGAAAATAGAAAATTCCTGAAACCTAGTAATTCTGAAAATATTGTAAGGTGATATACTTATGTACAAGAATTATATTCCGTGCAATTCCAATTCTTCGCATGAAGGAAAGTGGCTGAATTTAAATAGCACATAGATACCTAACAGGTATTGCCCGAATTTAGGTAATTTTATATTGCTGGTTTAAATATAAAAGTAAAATTTCACAATAGGTTAAAAAGAGAACTACAAGAGCTTATAAGAAGAAATTGAAAAATGGAATCCTGCTTTTTGTTAGTTGATGAATTAGTAACAAACTCAACAGAATGGATGGACATTTGAAGAGGAACTGAACAACCCAAAAACTTTTTAATATTTATTCTTAATTAGAAACTGTTACAAAAATACATTTGATATAAAAATAGTTTTATATTGGCACATGACATAATTCTAAGAACATTTTATAATAAGGCACCATCGTATGAAAATGATTAGGTATGGTTTCTACAAGCAATTGAAAGTTTGTCAATGCTTTCATTTGCTCATTGATTTATTAACTGATATGTTAATTCATTGGCATTTATTATAGACATACATTCATGAAAAATAGCTTTTAATTGGCACATAACATAGTTTAAGCTACTAAAAACATTTCATAACAAAAGTATCTAACTGCCAATGATGTGTCATTTTATACGAACTGAACTATAAATTTGTATATTTTGTGATGTTATATGAGTATAGAATGAAAACTTTTGTCAATGTTTTCAAGAAAACTCCGATGTGTAATAATTATTAATAACATTTAATAATATGCAAAACTATTTCTTGTATATTTCTCCAAAATAGATAACTATATAGGTATAATATTTATATGTAGACTTTTTTTTAATTAACGATAAATTCAGAACTTCTATATTAATGATAATAATTCACACAAATAATAAAATTTCTTCATTCAATATCAATATATAATTTATAATAATCGTTAACCTAAATGAATGCATAATATTTAGGTGCATAGTTAAAAATTAATGATATCTAAAAATATCAAACATATCAAAAAATATCATAAGGCAATATCAGATCTTCACTTACATAAGTACTTAATAATTCGCTTATGAAACTTTGAATAAACGCAATAAACAAAACATTCAAAATGTAAATATACCATATTCATTAAAGTATTAATTAATTAATTACATATTTCCAAAAACGAAAATTCACAATTCAAATACATAAATTATATTTGAAACATACGGCTGTTAGGCATAATGAAAGTACTTCTATCAGAATTTACTTAATTAGATAAAAATTATATAGTCAATATCCATTGATACTATTGGTACAAAAAATTAGTACAAATTTAATAATGAATTTAAATTATATTTGTAGAAGATCCAAAATAACTGGCTAAATGATATTGAAACGAAATGCCTATATTTCATTATTACAGTTAGCATTCATGTTTGACACTTTATATGTCAAATAACAACTGCTCATGAACAATAAGATGTGGCATGCGTTGAATCAGGTGGCGACTTTGACAACAATGGAATAATCTGTGTGTGTATGTGTGATCTGATGAACAAACATTGTCGATTTTCACCAGTTTTCATTATGATCTATAATACATTTTATATATAATATTTTTAGTAAACATCTCTCAAACACCCTGAGTATACAATTTTTTCGATTCTCATCACATAATATCAGAGATCGGTACTACGAGTACAAAGATAAAAGTTTAAAAAAATCAGGTATATCACTTCTAGAGAATAACATATTATGAGATATTGAACATACTAAATATGAGAGAATGTAGAGTTAAATTTTGAATCCATTAAGCTATTGAATATTTCTTTCATTGGTGATAAAAAATTCTTCCTCTTATGGTAGTTACTAATAATCAATTATTGTGTAATATAAGACTTACGGATAGCCTCCTTTCTTGATGAGGTCAATTTCGAATCGAGAATAAATAAATTTTTCTAAATTTCCCAAGGATATTGACAAGTTGTTAACTATGCAGATATCTTTAAAAATAAAGTATTGATGAAATGTCATGTAGAAATTGAAACAAATCGAATATTGATGGGAACTATGAGAAATTAAAAAAAACGTTGTGAGGTTCCGAAAATAGAAATAATAATCATTCAAAAGCAATTGATGGAAGGAAACTCTACTTCAATAATGTGTTCCATCTTTTGCACCAGAGCATAGAACTGAAATTGAATTGTAGAAAGCGCAGGAAATGCACGAGGACAAAAGTTCAGGAAAATCTTTTTTTTATATTGACCATTTTCAATATCTAATACAATATGGCATTCTTAGCTGAATTTACGGAACATGTTTGGAAATTGGCAAATTTCACGTATAATAATATTCTGAAAATTCTGAAACAACTCTTGAGGAATGCATTTTCAGTTTAATTCAGTGGGAATTAAATATTTCAACAATTGTCAATTAGACACGAGGTAGTTTTTTTTGCGATTTTCGGAAATTCTAGATTTGTTACAGTATAAATCATATATAATTGAATAATACATTAATTTGTGTTGTTTTGGGCACAGGCTAGAATAATGTGTTCACTATTTGACAACTCTTATCACTAAGGACGACACCACGCAGTGTTGCACTTTATTCTTCCACTATCGATTTTTTAATCTCTAGGGAGTGTTTCGAATAATCCACTGTAGAGAGATTTCTAGAATAATTGATCGCACATTTTGATATAACATACTTATTTGCAATAAAAACTGAATAAGCTTGCTGATATGTAAAACAGATGCCAAATATCTGCAATAAATACGAAGGTTTTCACACAAGATGAGCTGAAGGATTAATAGCGTCTTGTCTCACGAAAAATAAATTAATAAAGAAGCTCAATGCGCATCGAAATGTAATTAACATTAAGTAGAATTGATATTATTATTATTTTGGAAGTTTCTTTGAATGAACAAGTACATAAGTAGTGAACAAAATGTTTAAAATAATATATCAAAATTTACGAATGTACTATTACCTGCAAAATTTTACTTTGTTACAGAGCTTTCATTACGAATAATTAATACGAAAGAATCACTTTGAAATATGAATTGGAAAAATACTTAGAGATATATATTTATGCCGAAAATATTGATTCTATTATGTATCTCCAAAAAGAAAAAAAACAGATTTTGCTCAATCTACTTAGAAAGACTTCTAAATAGGTTATTTCCAAATAATATAATAACGATACAATCCTCACTAGAAAGACATAGTCAGTGATTTTTCGCAATAATTGGAAATATATCTTATTAACAATGAGACAAAAAATTGTATGTAATAATTCATTAAGAATTTCAAAAAAAATCATATCAAAATGTTCTCTCAATATGAACCATGCCTATTTATTAGACTTGAATATAGTCAACAAAAGCGTGTTTTCGAAATGTCTTTGTGGTAAACGGCTTTAAAATTGATATTCTTCTATTTCCCCTTGAATTTGATCAATTAGGATTCCAACTTGTACTACGTGAACTAGCATTATTTCCATACTCGAATCAACTTTCAGATTCCAACGATGTAAACCATATCCATCATCAATCATATGATATCTGATTGAATTCATGTTTTATTACTGTCCTAGAATAATATTCTTACCCCAGCACTAATAACCGAACACGAATTTGGTTTTGGTCAGCATTGTTGCTAGTTGGAATTTGCAAGTTCACTCGAGTATAGCTTCCTAATTTATTTCAAAGCAAGAAATTAATGGCAAGTATTCCGTTGGTTTTAGAATATTCGTACTGTATTAAATATGCGAGTTGAAATTTCTGTACTAATTTGAATACATGTGAACAAATATAAGAATTGAGTTAAATTATCAGAAAGAACATGAATGGTTAAAATGAGCGTGAACAAATGAACCATGTTGCAAATCAACAACTGGAAAAATAGTCTAATGAAAGTCGTGGAAAATAACTGAATAACAAGTTGATGGTAGCATAATTCAGATAACAATTTAGTTGCTATTAAATTCATATACTTCAGATTTTCACACAAATTTCTTCTTTCAATACCTAATAGTAGATGGAGCGTGTCACTTCTTATTATTTTTAACTAATTTTCTACTAGCTGTAGGATGGACTTTTCGAGAAACTGCCGAATAGTCGATAACTTGATGCATTCTTTCAATATGTCGTGTCACATGCATTTTTTGTTTAGCTTTATATGGGCAATACGAGCAATTGAACTGCGGTTCCTTTCCGCATTCCCATTTGACATGATTTCTCAGGGAGCTCCTCAGTTTGTAGGATCGTCCACAAATTGGACACTTAATGGAAGACTCCATCCTACTGCTTGGATCCTTCATGTTCTTCTGGTCTTTCGAGGTATTCCTATATTTCGTATCTTTTACTACCGCATTAGTCCGTGGGGCCTTGGCAAATATATTCAGTGCTGATAGAAAACTTTCTTTCAAAGGCAGGTCTGAGTTTGTTGAACACCTATTACTTTCTCTTAATTCATTTCTTCCTGTAACAAAACAGGAAATTAAATGAGAAATTATGGTTAGGTTCCATGGGACACTAATAATTTTACATTTTTCCATTCCATATTTCATGCAAGCTCAATGGTATAAGAAACGGTCGTCAAACATTGACGATTGATTTTAAAAAAATGTAATACAATGAGATCCTAAATTTCTTCAACTGGAATTAGTTGACAAAACCATTTTTTCAATTGATTGAATTTAAGAATAGATTCCTATTGTGTTCACGTAATTATACTCATATTACCTAATACTACTGGAGTATTTCAATTTATAATGGGTTACCACGTAATTCTGTGAATTAAACCTTACTTAAAGTAAAGACGTTCACTTGAAATACAAAAAGTTCTAAAAACAACGACAGTTAATTGTACCAACTTAATTCGGTATCAAACTGGAACTTAGTACGTTGAATTTTTGAATGGTCATATTTACAATATGTTTTCGTGAGATCAAAGAGCTATTTTATAGAATCTGTAACAAACAATAACATAATTGTTTTTTCTTATCAGTAACAGGCCATTTGACTTCACTAAACAGTTAACGTTTCGTCACGAAATTCATTATGAAACTTTAACTGTTTGATAAAATCGGTCTTCAAACTCAAATTGCCAGTTATTGCTAAGTAAATACAAGTCAATAACAATACAAAATATGTATATATATATATACAGGCTGTCCAGAAACTCTCCTGCCAAACTGAAACCACAGTTACTAGATGCAATTTTATGTCCTAATTCACTGACGCTGTTAAGTCAGTTTTTTAAGCAATCTCAAAAAAAAACCGCTACCTACAAACTTCAAACTTGGTAAATTGTATAATCCCGCAGTGATAAATTGTTTAATAAAAACCTTCGATTTCTATTGCCATTACAAGTCTTCAATGTTGGAGGGGCAGCGGCGGAATTTGCTTCAATTTTTTACAAATAAAACAGAGTTGGTCAAAAAATTGAAACAAATATTTCTCGAAAACGGTTCATGATAGCAAATTTAAACAAGGGTACATTTTTTTTGAAAAATATCTCATAGTTTTTGAACTTAATGTAAAAGTTGTCAAAAACAAAAAATTTAAACAAATTCACCCGTTGCCCCTACCACGTTATAAACGCTTGTGATGGCAATAAAAAACTCCGGTTTGTAGTAAACAATTTAATACTTATACAATGTACCAAGTTTGAAGTTTGTAAGTAGCGGGGTTTTTAATTATTTATATATATATATATATATATATATATATATATATATATATATATATATATATATACATACATCTACCAAGAAAGAAGGCCTTCTTTTCGAAAAAAATGCAAATGGCACATGAATGCCAATATAATAACAAAAAATAAATATTATATTTACAATTATACATATTTAGATGCTTTAATTTTCAGATTTTACTGCTTTATATACTTTTCATGTGCTCATCAAATTTTGCTTTGCATAATAATAATTATTACATACATTACTCAGGTGAAGCTGATGCAAAATTTGATTTTCTGGTTCGTGGTAATTGAACAAGTGACACGAAATGAGAGTAAAAGTAATTGTTAAAACCCAGATAACTTTTTCTAACAAATAAATCTATAATCAGACTAGATCAACACACACATGCATGTACAAAATTACAGTACAACGAAATCATGTCTTCAGGAACCATCACATAATAAATAATTAAATAAATAAATAAATATATATATATATATATATATATATATATATATATATATATATATATATATATATATATATATATATATATATATATATATACATACTGATGTTCAGAAAGATTTCCGCGGACGGAAGTATTTGAAAAACTTGGTTCTCGGGATGAACCGCGTAAAAGATTTGAAAAATCTCGACGTTGCGGCTCCTTTTGCGAAGCCATCTTCAGGATAATTAGAAGGGAAAATAATTCAGATACGTGGCCTCAATCAACGTCAATGGGAATACCCCATTGACGTCAATACTACGTCAATGGAGTACCCGCCCCCCCTTCCCTATAAATAATGACTCTGAAGAGTAGGCAGGTTGAGACTTCAGAGTTGACAGGAAGCAGTACGGTTGGTGGAGTAGGCAGGTTGAGACCACGCAATAGTATTATTTCCGATTCCTCCTAATTCGATTCGTGGAGTAGGCAGATTTAGGCCACGTATCTGAATTATTTTCCCTTCTAATTCCCCTGAAGATGGCTTCGCAAAAGGAGCCGAAACGTCGAGATTTTTCAAATCTTTTACGCGTTTCATACCGAGAACCAAGTTTTTCATATATATATTATATATATACATACAACAAATGGTGGAAACAAACTCCACTCCAAATACTGTGAACAAACGCAAGGATATCGAGGATTCAAGCATCATAATATTCTCACCTTCTTTATATTGAAACAAACTCATACACCTCTAACTTTCCTGATGTGATTTAGGATTTCACATTTCTATATGTTCCGGAAATTCTAATTGTTATTCATTCTTTTTTGGAAAGTTAACACAGTGATACTCCATCTAATAATCATTTGAAGAAATAAGACATCTGCAGTACAACATGTTACTTTCAACCAATTGATATTGTGTTTAAACCTTCATAATAATGATGGAACCGCCTAGTATCATTTAGCATTTATGTTCCATTTGTTTTCTTGGTGTTGGATATGAGAATGATCGATCGAATGTACAATTATGTATTTTTGTAAGGGTAGGATAGAGAGTATTTAAATCACATTACTAGTCAGTAATAATATCAATATATATGTATATTTTTGTACTTGTGAACTTATTTTTTTTTGTTTTAGCCCTGATGAAGAAAAAAAATTTCTCGGTAATGTAATAAAGAGTTATACTTTACTATTATACAACTACCCTAATATTTGAGCAAGTTATATATATATATATATATATATATATATACACATATATATATATATATATATATATATATATATATATATATATATATATATATATATATAAGCACAGAATAATACCAGATGAAGTATTATTGGAAATATAATATATAAATAAACGGTTAATAATATGCGCAGTGCTTATAATCTCAGATATAATTATACAAATCTCATGATAACAGAAATTAATGAAATTTTAACCAACATTAAAACTCAACAGCTCATTCTCCATAAAGAAAAGTAAAAGCATCACCAGTTTCATAGGACATCAGTTTTTATATTGATGAGATATCATGTGAAACTTCAGATTTCCTTTTCTCTTCGTCTTAAAATCACAATTTTGCACGTTACAAAGGAACTGCGCCATTTTTCCACATTCAAATCTTGTGTGATTATACAGTGACTGTCGATACTTATAAGATCTTCCGCAGTTTGAGCATGTGTACATCTTGAAACCTAAAAATACTACTTTATATTATGTGATAAATCGAAGCTAAAAATATATACAATTTAAGAATAGTTGATGGCACCCCTTGATATTGTGTGATAATCATCACAAAACACATTGACATAGGTATTACTTTTCACTTGATAAAGCTTGATTTACAGATGATGGAGTAATAAATAACATTACAATCGCTTCAATACATTTCAATGATATTCCTTAATGAAACGTACCTACTATCAATTAAATATTATTTGCAGGAATTCAAACCTTGTTAATCAACGGGTCAACGAGTAAATAACAACCAAATGATACGGCCCACTTCGATGATTATAATGAGCATTATTTAACACACGTTGAAACAAAATACTGATACCATTCTTCTTGTTTTTAGAAAATGTTATTTTTCTCATTCCATATAAGTGAAACTTAATTGAATGGACAAAATTATTTCTTGGTGATAATCTATAATGAGGAAAAAACATACTTGATTCAATATTGATCTGAAAATTGTTTCGCGTTTTTTATTATATATACTACTAGCTGCTCGGCCTTGCGTTGTCGTGGAACACATACATATATATATATATATATATATATATATATATATATATATATATATATATATATATATATATATATATATATATATGCACGACCACGCACATTTTTTTACAAATGGCGAATAAACGTGTTCCACATAATTCATTTTAACAGAAACTACACAGCTGACTTTTACAATTTATAACACATAGGGGTCTTCTCCATGAAAAAACACTGAAATGTGGCAAGTTTGGCGGTCAAGAGGTGGCGTTCCCCCATATATATATATATATATATATATATATATATATATATATATATATATATATATATATATATATATATATATATATATATATATATATATATATATAATATATATATATATATATATATATATATATATATATATATATTTATATATAGCATAACGCCTTTCGCTATACAATAGCTTTATGAACCAGTCAGTTGTTCTATTATATAGCGAACTGCATTATGGTGTTTTATATCACAAGGGACCTACAGTTTAACGTCGGTTCTGAAAGTCCAATGGGGTGGAACCTATGTTATTCATTAGCCAATATACAGAAATTTTAAAACAACTAAATCTCATGGGACAAATACGCCAAGAACAAGTTTGGTCTCGAACGTGGGTTCGAGAGGACGTGGGTCCTCGGTATACAAAACGATAAACTTTACCGCTGTCATCGAGGAAATATATACATCTTATCAAAGAATAATATATATATATATATATATATATATATATATATATATATATATATATATATCTATCTATATATATATATATATATATATATATATATATATATATATATATATATATATATATATATATATATATATATATATATATATATATTTTTATATATAGATCTCATAAAATTCTTAATATATGCATACAATTGTTGCTTTTCCCGAAACTTTCTCACCATAACTTTATAGTGGTCGCAGGCAAAACAAAATTTTCTTCTGACTGACAATTGGATATATTATTACCCCAAAAGATACTTCATAGAAAGTTCTGCAGAATATGACCATAAATTCAAAATATTTTAGCGAATACAAACAGAAATAAACCGAAGAAAACTTCATATTCTTGATGAATATTATTCACCAATATATATATATATATTGTATAGTAATTAACATTACTATCAAAATTTGGGAAAGATTCAGTCGAAATATTGGCATCACCAAACTTTGGGGTGCATGAGTGGTATTCTTCGAACCGGTGGCAAAAGATTCGGAAACTAATTACAAACATATTTAGGACTTGTAGGGAGAGGAAAAAAATGGGCGTTGAACGATGTTTGAACCTTAGAACCCCCTTAAATTGACTGCAAATGCAAAAAAAAACGTTGATACAAGGGAAGTGCTTTTTGGTGTTAACTTATCTTTAACTTCAATTTTTGAGTAGAGATTTCTTGTTTCTCAGCTTCTGCAGATTCACTTAGATGGTTGAAATTTATCAGGTAAATTGAGTTGATGTTAATAAAATATTCTATTTCATCCCTTTTCGTCAACCGTCTTAATTTTAATGTAGATAATTCATGTTTTTTCATTGGGTTTAAGGTTTTGTTTACCTCCATAGCTCCTCTAAATTGACTTAGAGGTTCAAGAATTTGTATTTAAAAAAATTAAGGGAAAATACGTCCTCAGTGATGAAGATCTGCGGCTCTCGGTTTATTCGATATTAAAATCGTTAATCTGGAAAGAAAATTATCACAGACAAATTAATACATAGTTTATTTCTATATATCTATGCTCAGTAAATTAATCTACTCGCTATTAAAATTTTACTCAAGAGAGACTTCAAACTTTCTCAATAAGAAGAAACATTGAAAATTTTCAAATAACCTTTCCAGCACAAAACATTTCGTATTTCTTCAACCATAATGGTGAATAAAAAAAACAAGGCAACTCACTTCAACTTAAGAACTGTTCGATATAATAGGATCTACTCCAGTAAAGCACATGCGAGATTGAGTTAATTAGTAAATCTCTTCTTGTTCCCAATTTTATTCAATGACAATTTGGTTCATCAAGACCGCAGCGCCATCATTAAATAATCACAGGAAACATTATCCAACTCAAAGATTGGAATTAAAGAAATCTCGATTCAACACAAACATATATGTCCACGAGATGATTTCCACTATTCTGTCAGAATACACTTTCATAGTGCATAAACTGAATAAGAAAAATTCTTCAATAATTCAAAAAATTATCAAATAACTTTCCAAGGGAGCTGGTTATTTGTATTCCCCGATGAGAATTCTACATTCTCAATCTAACAGTGAATTATAGAAATCGTCAAGTCACCCCGTCCCAAAATCTGCATACAGCGGTTTCGATCTTATTAGATCTCATCAGTGCAGCTTATTTGACTCGGAATGAATTAACAAATGTCTAATTATTTTCCAATGCAAATCGTGACCGAGCTACTATCTGGATAACAACCCAGAGTGCCCTCTACCAAGGATATTGGAAACCAACAATTCACCGCTTAGATCGAAAACGCATAATAACGTCGGGAGAATACATAACTTCCCGACATGAAATGTCTACCCTGCAACTGTGGCGTATGTGGTTCCAAAGCACGGTAACTTAGCGTTTTTAAAAACTCTGGACATACCCACGAGAGTGCGCTTCTTCATAAATACTTGTCGCGAAATTCCCTATATTCAAAATCAAATCATGAAAAATATACAAGTCGACCATAATCAATTTAATATACTGCATTAATTGAACAAGGAAAATTTTTCAATAATTTTGGAACAACTTTTTTTTAAATTCTTTTATGATGTATATTAAATTGACCATGGTAAACTTGTATATTTTTTCTGATTTTACTATCATAGTTTTGAACCGGCCACAACCACAAGCGGAGTTCTTCAGTAACTTATAGCAATCATTTGCAAAGTTCAACGAACGTACGTAACACATAAATGTTGACCTAAGCACTTCATTTGAAACTAATTTGAACAAGAAAAATCATTTGATTATTGCAAATGATCAAGTTACCTTCCAGGAGAGCTGAATATATCTGCACCTTAAATTACGTAATTCTTCGTTCAATAAAAAAGATAATTTTCAACTATCGAATAATTTTTCTTATTAAAATTCATTTACAAATACTTGCTTTCGTCAACAAGAACAATTCACTTACTTCTATTAAATTCTAAAACAAAATTATTATAATGGTGTTTTAAGGAATGTATTGAAATACAACACCCAGATTATTCATATCCTCACATTTTTGCTATTTTGGTATGCAATGATGATTGAAAAAATGGGTGCAGAACAAGATAATCATACGCATCGATCTAGTAGTCTATTCTGTAACTATCTTTTTCTCCGATCGTGGGAAAAGTGACACTATTTTGATCTGTTTTCTATGTGCAAAGCTCAACATTCCAGAATAGTAAGCAATTAAAAAATAACAGTGCGGTAATATTCTTACCGCACTGCTGTAGCGTGCGGTAATGCTACAAATGGATTATTACAATAAAATGAAACAAAGTATGGTCTCAATTTTTATAATTGTTGTTAATAATCACATTTATTGTACATCTGGAGCCTCAAAAATTAATTTCTGAACTTGTTCCTGGGTTAAAATTTTGGAATTTTTCGGTTTGTATCCTGTAGCTTGGCGTTTTAAAAATGCTCTCAGTTTTTGGTACTGGGCAATATTAATATTATATTTAACAGACAAAGTTGATCGGAGCATGGAATAATTTGCCCACAACGTCGAAGATTTCATTGTTTTAGCCAATTCAGCAACATACGCCATCAGTACATTCTCAGAAAAGGATACACTGCTGTTTTTTTCTGCAAAAATCCATGAAGCGTTGGTACGCAAGTTCATACTTCTCTCTGGATTTCGCCGGAAGTAAATCAAGTTGAGCCGCGTTCGCGGCTTCTACTAGTTCAGGAGGCGTGCAACGTAACAAATAATCACTATCAGTGTTCATGTTTACTATTTCTTTTTTAATTCCTTATAAAATACAACGAATCAAACAAAACCGACTTTAAAATTATTTTATCTACTCCTATTGAATAATATATTCATTATTCAACTGCGTTTTAGAAATTAATAGTATCCATTACCAAACAGCGTGAGTAATAATAACTCACTATATAGTCTACTAAGATCCCAAGTAAGATCGACCGTCACTCATCTGCTAATGTCACTTGAATAATTCTGACGTTTTCAAATTAAGTTAATACTACCTAATTATTGTGAATTTTTATTTGTATCTTAGTATTTATTGTTATAGTCGTAGATAAAGTATACTATTCAACTTGCGGTAATGGTCATAAATCACTTGCAGCTCGTGCTGCAAACTTCATCTGCGTGAGTTATGAATTACATTACCGCTCGTTGAATAATACACTATTACTTTTGTCATAACAAAGTAATTTCCATGGTTACCACTTCTATATTTATTTCAATATGAACATAGAGAAACCTATTTTAACTTACTTGATTACATCTTGAATGAAATATTTTTTAATTACTTTTTTAAATGTAACGATCTAGTCCAGGGCATTTAGCGCAAAATCGGCCGGATTAAATGAATTTGGCCGTGCAGCAGATATCGAGATGCGGTTTTCTGCATTGTGTTCAGGAAGGTCACAGAAAACGAGTCTATATGGTCTGGTTTTTGGAAAGAAGCCTTCTGGGCCGGAAAATGCATTTTCCAATTACATCACTTGCACCATTATAGGAACGACTGGAAACTCGGAAAAATCACTCGGAAATTGTTTCTCGGGGGTTTTCAGGCCCGCCGAACTCGATTCTGCATTAGAATTACCCGGGGGCGGCTCTGCGGGGGGTGCGGGGTGGTTAATTGGGGGAGAAATTGCAGCGTGCATGGAAATCGCTCCAAACTCGTTACTCGGGTGTTTTCGGGGATGACGAATTCAATTCTAGCATTAGATTTTTCGGGGGCCGGTCGGGGCCTCTCTGTGAGGTTTGTTGGGGGTGATTGGGGGGGTGTCAGCGTCCATGACTATCAGACATAAGACTTCACCGAGGATATGAATAATAAAAATTTTGATGGAATATTAAAAAAATTATTATTACAAAAATTATAAAAACAATTGCTTTGGGAGTCTTTTGTGCCTCGAAACTGGATTTGAAAAAGGCGCCAAAGCTAGAGAGTAGAGTATCGTTACCACCGGGACCGGCGCAAACAGAAGTATTCGGTATCGACTGAAGAGAAAAATATGGCTTCAGTTTCCGCGCGCAGTCGGTGTCCTGTCACCATGACCCAGGAAGTTGGTCCCGAGGAAATTTTGAGCAAAATTTCTTGCTCTAGTCAAACCGACTGTGGCCCGAGGTGCGGGTGCCGCCGAAGTCCGTTGGAGTGCGCACTTGCATGCAACCATTGCGATGGCAATCGTTCAAATCAAAAAGACGCTTCCAATGAGGCCGAGAGTAGTGACGAGGAAGAACATGAAGGAGGGAAAGCAAATTCAGGAGGGAGAGAAGATGAAGAACAGGAAGAAGACGAAGAAGAGTTTCAACAAGATGTTTAGTATTTTAGTTAAAAATTGAAGTTTATAATGAATAATTCCAGATTAATAAAAACTCCTATCTGTTATTTGAATAAAGTATTATTTTCATAATTTGTGATTTTTCACCTTCTCCTTTACCATTCATGGACGCTGCCCCCCTCACGGAGGCGCCCCGACCAGCCCCGGGAAAATTTAATGCTAGAATTGAATTCGTCATCCCCGAAAACCCCCGAGTAACGAGTTTGGAGCGATTTCCATGCACGCTGCAATTTCTCCCCCAATTAACCACCCCCGACCCCCACGCAGAGTCACCCCCGTGCGCCCCCGGATAATTCCAATGACAGAATTGAATTCGGCATCCCCGAAAACCCCCGAGTAACGAGTTTGGGGCGATTTCCATGCACGCTGCAATTTCTCCCCAATTCACCACCCCCGCACTTCCCGCAGAGCCGCCCCAGAGCGTCCTCGGGTAATTCTAATGCCAGAATCGAGTTCGGCGGGCCTGAAAACCACCGAGTAACAATTTCCGAGCGATTTTTCCGAGTTTCCAGTCGTTCCTATAATGGAACAATTGATGCATTTGGAAAATGCATTTTCCGGCCCAGAAGGCATTTTTCCAGAAACGGATTAACCAGGCCATATAGACTCGTTTTCTGTGACGTTCCTGAACACAATGCAGAAAACCGCATCTCGATATCTGCTGCACGGCCAAATTCATTTAATTTTCTCTATCTTCCCTGGACTAAACGAAGAAAAAATAGTATGTATAATTCGTGGGAAAGGCATATTCCCAAACTCCTAATTATCACACTCGTTTGGGAATATTATGCTTTTCCCACTAATTATACAATATACTACTATTATATTATCAATGATTGAATCTACGATCCAGTGTATCTTCATATATAATACCACCAGAGATGAAATTTTGCCGGCAAAATTTCTCGATTGTAATATGAAAGTTTGTTGCTTAGGCAATTTCGCGAATGACATTTGTATCAAAATTTTGGATTTTGGAAAAAATGTCATGAGCGAAATTGTCTAAGCAACAAACTTGAATGTTACAAGAGAGAAATTTTACCTGCTTAAATTTCATCTCGAGTGGTATTCGACATGACTATTTCACGAGAAAATATGTCTAACAGTAATATGGTCACATTTGAGAAAAAAAATATTATCGATGAAATAATAACTTGCTAAGTTTTGCCGGCTTGCAATTTTTATCGCTGTGAAACGAGAGTAGTCATGGAAACTTCCTCACTAAAAATGAAATAAGTGAAATAGTCATATATAATACCACTAGAGATGAAATTTTGCCGGCAAAATTTCTCGATTGTAATATGAAAGTTTGTTGCTTAGGCGATTTCGCGAATGACATTTGTATCAAAATTTGGAAAAAATGTCATGAGCGAAATTGTCTAAGCAACAAACTTGAATGTTACAAGAGAGAAATTTTACCTGCTTAAATTTCATCTCGAGTGGTATTCGACATGACTATTTCACGAGAAAATATGTCTAACAGTAATATGGTCACATTTCAGAAAGTCAAGGAAATAACGATTCATGTGAGAAATGTCAAAATATTATCGCTGAAATACTAACATAGTAAGTTTTGCCGGCTTGCATGTTTTATCGCTGTGAAACGAGAGTAGCTATGGAAACTTTCTCACTAAAAATGGAATGCGTGAAATAGTCATTGAGACAAACAGAACATCTATAATTACTTAAAATTCCATTTCTATTCATTACTATTATTTTACATTAAGATGTACAACGATTTTGCTACTATATGCTACTGTGTATGGTTTTCATGTGTCTCATCAAATGATGCTTATAGAAGAAAGCTGTGAAACAAATACGACAAATGTGTGATCTCTCCTTGTTACACGCATTCCTCTGGTGGAGCTTTCTGGAACATTCATATTGGTATATTCTCCCGCAGTCACAGGGAAAGGCGCCAGCTGAAAATCAGAAAATTTATCTTGACTCTGAAAAACCGACAATAAATCAAATAATTCACACATATACATATTGAATGTAATTTTTGTTAGCCATCTGTGAAAATCTGTAATCAGAATCCGAAATAATTCGAGTTATTACTAGTAACAAATACGAGAATTCTGAAGACAAATTCAACTGGCTTATCAATTCGATGCTTAGGTTTACACTCGTCATTTTCATTAGAGAATTATAATAATCAACTCATACAAAATCATTTATAGTTTACGTTCAAGCAAATAAAACACTCTAGGTTTAGAAATTTATACAAGCGCTGAGCGTCAAACTTTATTATATAGTTGAAACATATTTGAGTTTTTTATTCATTACCTCAACGAAAAAACATTGAAAACCTTCAACCTATTTCAATGTGTTTAAAAATCAAAAGACAATTATATCAATAATGTACAGAAGAAATAGAACAAAACATACAACTATACAACATTGAGCAATATAATAATAATTTTAGTTTCATAATATACTTTATTTTAGATTGTGAGACACAAGTGGTATCTATTTCGCATGTTCCACCATCTTACCCTATGTAATATGTACATTATGCAATTGAATGAAATTATAAGAATTAATTTCTGCTTCTGGCATACTCAGTTATTTGTAACTCCATTCAATTGATATGGAATATAAAACGATTTTTTTTAATAAACGACATTTGGAGTGTCATCTGACAGAAAGATATATCAGGGCTTTATAGGTGTATCTATATTTTCACGAGTTGGGGTTGACGAGTGTGTGGGGCGCAATACCCATGTTATTTTCCTCAGAATACGATAAATAAATCTTCCTACGCGCGATCGTAACAAGGATTCTTTAACTTCCGGTAATATATGAAAACGCGTTGTAGAGTAGCGTGGTGGCCGAGTTCACGACGATATAGTTTGCGCTTTGGTAACTAGAGGGCGGTAAAAACCGTTAACTAGATCTTTATAAACGAAATGATCGTATTCACTATTGGAGTTCATAAGCAATCTCTTACCTACTAGTAACCACGGAAGTATTTACAACATCTATTAGTTTGGCATTATTTTCTCATACAATTCACTATTTAGGCAAGTCAGTTGAGATGATGAATTGACAATAATTCCAAAAGTTTTCAAACTTTAATGTAGGGTCGGAAAAGAGATAAAAACAAACTAAGAAATTTTGCAACCATTTCCGAAGTCCGGAACATTGTTAAAATTGCAATAACATTGAATTTTGCTGTATGCTTGTGAAAATATCCCGAAAGTTTTGCACCCTTGGAGTGGTGTTAAACATATAATTTCATATCACGTGCAACCAATTTAAGGGTACGTAACATTTTTTTCATTTAAAATTAACGTTTCTCTTTGATAAACTGACCTTAAAAATTCCAAAAGTACCTCAAACTTGATAGATACGGAAAAATATACCGAACAGTTTTATAAATTTTCAACCTTTTACGTTGACCGGAACATGTTTATTTATGATTTTTTTTATTCGTGTTTCGGGCAAAATGGTCTCGAAATAATTACAAAAGTTTTGAAACTTGGTTGCAAATTCAGGAAACATCTATTCTGATGCATTTGCAAATTTGCTACCTTGTACGCGTTTCGGAACTTTATGCAATTTCCAAAAATATGATTTTTGGATTTTTATATTTTTTCGAGACCATCTTGCCGGAAAAAATTACCACGAACTAAAAAAATTATAGATAAACATTTATTCCGGTCAACGTGAAAGGTTGCAAATTAATACAACTGTTCGGTATATTTTTACGAAGTATCTACCAAGTTAGCAGAACTTTTGGAATTTTTTTGGTCAGTTAATCAAAGAAAAACGTTAATTTTGAATTTAACAAATGTTCCGTACCCTTAAATTGATTGCAAATTTCATACGTGATACGAAATAATATATTTAATACTACTCCAAGTTTGCAGAACTTTTGGGATTTTTTTCACAAGCATACAGCAAAATTCAATGTTATTGCAATTTTAACAATGCGCCGGAAAGGAAACGGTTGCAAAATGAGATTTGTTCTTTTCTCTATGTAGCATTCATTTGACCAAAGTTTAAAAACTTTTGTAATTATTGTTAAATTTTCGATTTTCAATGTCTTAACTGACTGGCCTAATTGGTTTAGGACTCTGAGTTTTACTCAGAAGCGTGTATTAAACGAGTATTATTCATTAATAAGTATACCCTAGAAGTTCTTGTCTCGGAAACGACTGATTCCCAAACATATTGAAACTGAAAAAAATGGAAAACATTTAATAAATAAAGATATGAAACGTCGTTGTCTCGTCTTATTTTACATTATTTTAAAATATTACGACAGTTCAACAAGGAAGAAATAGTACTACCAGAAATCTTATTTATTAATAGTAGATAATATACAAATTTATTAAATTAAATTATTTTTCATGGTGAATTCGATCGTAGTGTCTTTTCATACTATATTTTCTAGTACTTCGATATCCGCAACCATATTTACAAATTTTTATTTCAATTGTAGCCCTACAATCCAGTTTTTTATGGGATTTCAAACTTTTCATAGTAGTGCAATTTTTGAGGCATTTGTCACAAGCATACAAAGCTGAAATTAAATATAATTAATATAAATTAACTAGAAACCAAATTACCAATGCACAGAAAAACACAAATCACACACAACAAAATTAATCATAAGTTTTCAACGGAACGAGTTATACATTTTTTTTGGATTAGAAAATTTTTGTCGGGCTATACTGGAAAATTTTAAAAAATTAGCTGTTATTTCTGTTAGTTTTCAATCAAGCAATAACCACAAAAAATATTCACAAAATATTTTGTCATAAAACTATAAATGGAAACAAGATGAACTTTCAGAATTAATAGTTGTTGAGAAATAATTAAGTACATCATCTCTAACAAGAATACGTGAATATAAATTCATATTACACTAGGAATATTAACTAACGAAACATAGACATAAAAACCATTAAAAACATAATTACAATATTAACTCAACCTTTTATTCTAAATAAAAAAAGTTTACAATCGTAAAAAAAATTATTTCAATCCTCAAATATATTAGCGTTCATACATCAGACATATCATGAATTCTCAGCATATGACTTTTCCAGTGCGCTTTTTGATAGAAGCGACGGCTACAGATATTGCATGAAAATCCTGGCTCTTTCCCGCAATCATACTTTGAATGCCTCTTCAGGGCAGTTTTAGATCGATAAACCTTAGTACAATCAGGACAAGGATAGTTTGGACCTAAAACTTAAAAAAAAAGATAATCAGTATGACCATTATGGAATAAATTTAATTACCTATTGAATGAAAAATTCTTAATGCAAAAACACAGGAGAAAAATAGTGCAAGTATCGCGATTCACAATCCATAAAATAAAGTAGTCCTTAAAAATTTTGAAAATTGCCTCAGAATTCCAAAAATGTTACAATATACATGCTGTTCTATTTAAAAATTCAAAAGCAGAGCTATTTCCGGTAAAACCGAAAATAACCGGAATGAATATGCGAAAACTCTCGTCTTCACATACATTTTATCTATTGCAATTATGACTTGTTCAATAGATTCGTTTATATCCGTTATATAATTTTTTTTACAGTACATTTTGGCATCTCTAGCGAACCCATCCGACAAATAATTGTGCATGGGATCTAAGTTTATTCTTGAGGCAGAATAAAACTATAAACATTTCGGGTGCTGCATGGACGGGAATTTTTTTAAACAGTATCAAAAGGAGATAAAAAACCAGGTTTTGGAGGATATGTGCATCCCTGAACAAATTCCATTGTTTACGTGTATTAAGTGGATCTTAAAGAAGTGCCTTTTGGCGGTATAACATTTTTTCTCTGACAGCCTCAATAAATGTACTTGAATTTGGTTTATATTTGGCAGTTACTATTAAAATTTGGGCTTTTGAAATTATTTCTCTCAACGCCGTAATTTTGATGCATAAATTTCATGCTCCAGGCTTTCAGTTCTTGTGCATTTTTTTAGCCCGTTCAAATTGCTTAGAAGGTTAAGAATTTGTATTTAGAATGAAAAAAATTAGGGAAAAATACAACTTTTCTGACAAAGCTTTGCAGCTCACGCCTCTTTTATATTCTATTACGTCATATAAAATTTATTGTTGAATGCTATCACAAATAAGAATGTGTTTTTCATTTTCGATGTCCTCGTGGCGTGGATATATTTTGTATTTGAACGATTCATAAAATATATAATTTTTTGGTAATAAGAGAAGACAGCTTGATTTTTTTACTATTCATTTTCTTGGGATGTCAGCGTATTCAATTCTTAATTTGTTGTGTTCACTTTATTTAGCTGTAATGTTAGTTACGTTTCATCAACACATTTATAACGAGCGATTAGAAGTCTTCAACTTCACTGTTTGTGTTCACTTTATTTAGATAAAATATTGGTTATTTGTTCCATCAACACATTTAATGCAACGACTGGAAAGTTTTAAAATGACAGAACATCACCAGAAAAATATTCGAAACAATATATAGCATTAATGCAGTAAACAAATTATTACTAGCTGACCCGTGCGAAAATTTGACACAAGGTCAAATAATAAATGTCATTCATGTTAGTTACAAAAATTATTCATAGATGGCCCCATGTACCTACTGGTACTATAGATATAGTCGAATACACAGTCAACAGATACTTACTTGGATCGTTAATGATAAAAAAAAATTTAGTTTTTTTAATTAATCTTTTTTTTATATTAAGTACTCCTCAAAAGCAGGGAATATAAGTTTTAAAATTATTATTTTTGGTTACTTAAGTATTTAAAAAGATCTAGCCTCTCCTGGAAAAAACACCTTTTAGAAATAATATGTATGATCTTTGTTGGAAGTGGATTTTCTATCAGAACAAAGCCTGAAAAAAATTGATAGGAAAAGTCACAAAGAAGTGAAAATAATACCATTCAATGAGAAGTATGCCTATAGGAGTGGATTGGATTGAAGAGATTCAGACGCTATGTCAAAAATCCCCTAAAATGCCAACTAATTAATATTATTCGAGCGGGGATATTAGAGAAGTTATCTGAAAACATATGAAACTGGACACCCACTATATTTTCTTTTGACAGTTAAAAACAACAGCCTTGCTGACAGCAAAATATTTTCAAAAATTGGGTTTTGAATTATACATTTATTGAAATAATTTTTTGAAGATGATGGGTAGGTATACTATTATTTCAGAAGATTTTTGTGAAACTAGCATAGGCATATATCTTATACCTACAACGGCGTCAATTGAAAACATTTCTATGATTTTTAAGGAGGTAATTCTGAAAAGTTGTTAATACTGAATGGTTATAATATTCCATGTAAGTAATAGTTTTTCTGTAAACAACTCAAGAAGGTTTTATACAGTAACGAGGATTGGGAATATTATTCTTATCTACTATTTTGAGGTATTGTATAATGAATAATTGAGTTGAATAAGATTTGAAAGAATACAGTTCTGAAATGGTGTTAGTAAAATTTATTTGAACCTGAAGTACCTAGAAAAAGTTACATAGAGTGGCGTACGTAGAAGAACTTAGTATATATTTCGGAGGCCGGATGATTTACTTAAATTATCTTACACTATCCTTGTGATGGTTTTTGTGAAAATAATTGAACAACGTGCTATAAGTAGAGCAAATTCAGAAAATTCTCTATTATTTAAGAGGAAAAAATATGTTGAATAAATTGTAAAAGCTTCTCATCATGCAGTATATATTTGAACCTGAAACACGTGTCAAAAGTACAACAGATAAGGAATATCTTCAACTAAAGCGTTAATTGAACAATTGTAGAATAGATTCGAAAGATTCTTAAAAAAAATTGTTTTGATATCAATTGTCATTACCTACATATTTTTCTGCATATAAACCAAGTTTCTTCTCAAATAATACATGTGAGAGATACCTAATTGACTTTTGACAATATAAATATCATAATCTAACTAGCATCATCTGGATAACAACCCAGAGCGCCATCCAACAAGGATATCGGAAACAATTCACAGCTTAGATCGAAAATGCAGAACCCCGTCGCGATAATACAGACTTCCTGACATGATATGTCTACTCTGCAATTGTGGCGTATAATATATGTAGCGAGATATGTAGAGAACTGGGTTATCCAGATAGTAGTCTGATCGCGATTTGTATTGGGGAACAATTAGAAATTTTTTAATTCACTCCAAATAATAATAAGCTGCACTGATGAGATATAATGAGATCGAAACAGCTATATGCAGAATTTGAGTCGGGGTGACTTGACGTATTCTATGATTCAATTATTAAAGAATTTTCCTTTTTCACTTTATGTCGAGCTTGTATTGACCTGCTCAACGCGTTTTATTGTTCAAGTATTTATATGTTATTAATAATATAACGCTATGGATAAATAAAAAACTATTTAATCGAAAGGGTTAACGATTTGACAAGAAATTCATAACTTGTTCATAAATTTTGAAAGAAGAAGCGAAATAACTATAATACCTAATTATAATAAATAGAATGAACTTTTTATTATTCTTTCGAAACGTGACCTTTTAGTCATCGTATATTGCAACACCTTTCTAGGAATTATTTCACTGTTTCTATTTTTAAAAGCAGGTACATCTTTCAGATACCTCAAATTTTCCTAGAATACCTTCACCCTCGGCTTTACCTTTTATCAATTTTCAATGGGCGGGTAGGTAGGTACAGTGTTCAACATAGGTACCTAAATAAATATTTCTGTAATTGAAATCATCTTGATCCTATGAAATCTTGAAAGTCGTTGAATTTCCATGAAAATTCTCAGTTAGTTTTCAACTTGAAACTAAATAATCAATAATGAATTTATAGAGCAGCATATTATTGCTAAGAAAATAAGTACTTAACGTCTGGCGGCTCTGGGATCTTGGACTATTATATTAATTGAATGAATGCCTTCCCTTGTTTATTATCTTGGTTGAAATATCAGAGTTCAACAGAACTAATCTGAATATCCGGAAAACGGGTTTTGTTCATATTCACTCACTTATCTTTAAAAATGAAACAGTTTCAAATAATGGAGATTTTTTGAAAAGCATCATCATAATTTTCATATTGTTGACTGTGTACACTAGTAATATACGGGAAAATAAAGTTACAATTGAACTGAATTCGGAAAATAATGTCCATTTCCTTCATTGCCAAGATTGTTTCCTAAAAGAGACTTCACATAAATAATGAATCATGCCAAAGCTGCCTACTGAATGGATGGAAAACAAATTCTAGAAGAAAATGTGTACTTGAGGAATTTTCTTTTAAATGGGAAAATTAACTCACAAAAAACAGTTCAAAAAAGTTTGTTTCTTGTATGATTGAATAATTTGGATACCTTCAGCAATTAGCGAAGACGGCAGAGTAGTAAATATAGAAAAATTTTCATTAACCAGTAACCCAGAATAATAACTTATTGAATAATCTAATCTAGTAGTTCAAGAACTCATCTGAAAAAAAAATTTTTTTCATCTTTCAGATTCTTTACGAATGTTGTACCATATCAATAAATTTTTAAATGAAAATCATTATCTACTTACCAAGGCTAAATGATAATCCATTTAAAGCACGCCGAAATTTCTCACTTCTTCCCAATGTGAATGTGAGGTTAGGACTGTTGTGCATATGTTTAGCGCTAAGAAAAGTTTAATCTTCAAATCATAAAACACTCACCTCCTAAGAATGCAGAAGATGTAAGAAGAATAAGATACACATTATCACAACATTTGAAACAAATTGCAACATTTAAAAGCAATCACAACTTTGTTATTATTTACAATGAATTCCTAAATTTGAAGATCTTATTTTGTGAATGAAAATGAAAATAACAACCACCTGCTCAAGTTTGATTAGCGCCACCTCTAACATATACATTGGACAACAGTAATAATATAACTGAAAACAGAACTCAACGTATTCGGCTTACTATTTCAGCCAGTGCACTATAGATGGCACAGCGAGTATGATTGCTATAGTTTATAGTCTACTTACATTGAAGCAAATTCATTAAGGTATTCTGTTCAGATATATAAATAAATAAATTATTATATAGGATGATTGAATTAATTCAGCGAACAGCTTTATTCCGGGAAACGCTTCTCTCTTAATTTTAAAAAGCAAATTTTTATGGCAAATGAAAATTTATTTATGCCTCCATTAAAACTTAAGTTTGTTATTCAACTCTATGAAGCAGTCATCATGTTATTACAAAAAAAACACGTGAACAGCAAAGCTCCCTTACAAAGTTCGTATTTTCACCTCAGATGAAATGAGGCGTTCAGCGCAAAAGTGGACCACAATTTTCATTTTTTAACTTTATAGCTGCAATGTACCCTAAACATCAGTAAAAATAAAGCACAAATCGATTAATCCACCTTTTGCATATATCAACTAGATGGCAGCACATAATTAGTTCTTGCATCGCCTTCTTTTACTTATAGAAAAATGTAAAAATGGACTAAAACGGGTTGGTCCGTTTTTGCTTATTTAAATTTTGTTAAAACTGAGAAAGTTGTAATGTATTCCGATCAGTGTGGGGGACAGAATAGGAATATCAAATTGTCTATTTTATGTCAGTACATAGTTTCCAATCCAGAGTTCACGGTAAATGAAATTGATTTTGGTTAATGGCCATTCTGATTTACCGTGCGACCAAGACTTTGGCCTAGTGGAGAAACAAAAAAAATGTTTCAAAATATTTTAATAGATAAGGATAAATTCTTTTCGACAAAAACTTTGGACGCAAATATCACGAACCGAAAAACTACCACTGATAAAAAAATCGAAAGTCGAATAGCTAAAAATTCAGTGGCTGCGATTTATCAAAGAGGACCCTTTCAATATTTTTTATGAATTTTCTAATAATGAGTTCCCACATTTTAACGAAATTGATGTAAGTCAGAGAAACTCAACATTGTTAACAAAGTTAGACAACCTTTATCCTAATGGATGTTTCATAAATCCATTGAAAAAAAAGGAACTACTCAGTTTATTAGATTATGTTCCCTCTCCTGTATCACGAACATTATAAAAATCTTAAAACTGATACTGATGCAATAGAAGAGCTACCGTTGATAGATTATTCTAGTGATGATGATTCTTAATAGAATGTTCCAAAAAAATCTACATTTTTGCCTAATCCAACCGTTATCCAAATGATTTCCAATCTCCTTAATGTACCATCCATATAAACATATATATAAATATATATACATAATATAATTTAATGCAAAACTGGACTAACCCACATCAAAATCAAATATTTCCATTCTTACAATGAAATTTGCTTGCACACTGAAAGTTACCACTGTGTTCAGTAGGTATGTATGCAAGAAACGGAGAACTCAGGTTTTATAGTAACTGTAAAATAAAATGTTATATTTATCTGTTTTTTTTTTAATGGCCAATTACTCAATTGTTCTTATTTGGGGTTAGTCCACTTTTGCGTTGAACGCCTCAAATACCTATACGTGGAGAATTAAATAAAGAAAATAATGGTGGTTAGCTGGTTAATCCTACGGCGAAATGCGTCTCGTATTGATGGTGAACACACACAGGTCGAGATGCGATTTGAAGGGAAAATAGTCGCCAAAGTAAGTAAGATGAGAATTGATCCAAAAATTGGCCCTGGCTAGCAAAATGTACGAAAAATCAAATATATATATATATATATATATATATATATATATATATATATATATATATATATATATATACATATACATATATCAAACAACTAATAAAGGAATGGCGGCCCAGGAGGTCTAAAACTGTTTCAATAACAGTCGCACTTTATTGTTGATATTAAAACAATGATGATGAAATAATATCGCAGATTTCGGTGTAATTTCACCTTATTTAAATGCTGAATGCAAAATGATTACATTAGTTCGATATATCCAATAGGTACAAGAAATAAATAAATAACAAATTGGGAAGAAACAGTAAATACAAAGATAGTAAAAGAGGGAATTCCATTCTAAACTGCTAGTCAGGTAGTTCCGAAATTTTGAAAAGATTTAGAAGGGGGCTTGCAATGATGATCAATTTGGCTATTCAATAGTAGACCTGAATGTTTTAATATACTAATCTGTAATTATGGTATTTAATTCCGCTATTTTCAGTACTTAATAATCAAAATTGAATGTGTGATTTACTTGAATTGAATGGTTTGCATAATATGAATCCGACTTTTGATTAACAAAGATACGTGTATGTTCTGAAATTCTGGCCTGAAAGCTTCTGAATGTTCTACCAATATAAAACTTATCATAATTAATTTTATATAAATTATCTATAATATAAATATAAAATTGATTGTGGTGATTGTGATGAGTTTTATTTCAGAAAAAAATTTTCATTCTGCATTCAGTGTGGTTCGAACTCTTAAATTTCAGTAGGTACACCATGAACGAAATCAACTAATTTGTTAAGTATTGAAGACATCTGAAGAATCTTAATGGTTCTTGATTCCTTACTTTCTCGTTCACATTGTTAGAAAGAGAATTTAAAGTTTCAGTGCTTCCCAGGCCGTATTTCACCGTATCGCACTCAGGGTACTCAAGGCGTGATACACCTTGCAGGGTACCTACGCTCGTACCAATTTCAATCGACAGTTCATGTCATGAACCACACGACCCAGTTTCAGAAATTGCGACAGTAAAAGGAACGAGTGAGGGGGCCAGTGAGAGGGAAAATCTGTCGCAAAACTACCAGTAAAGACTTACAGTAACATTTCTGCATAGGATTCAGTAGCTCGTGACGAACAGAAAATATATTGGTACCTACATTCATTTCATAAATTTAGCTGTACGGACTTTATTCACAGTGCATATTAATTTTATTATTCATCATAATTTAATGTGTATCCGCTGAATAAAGGTATTTAAGACATCTCTTTTATTAAGAAAGGGAGATACAAACAGTGAAATCAACGTATATAATACAGAATCTCTCAGAATCCAAAAGGAGATTCAAACACATATGTCAGCTATAAACATGCATTTCCTCGAAAAATTGTGAATTTATTATAAGGTAAGGTGGGGCAAGTGCGTTTTCGGGGTAAGTGCATAGTAGCCCTCTTCTGTCTTGTTAAGCTTGAGTCAGAGAGCTATCTTCTGTAGGTTCTGTTGCGAACTTTATAATCATAAAAACTTTGCCACTAGAGGCACTCCAGGGCAGTGCGCTTCAGTATTGGCGCGGTTTCAAAGTGACCATGTGGTTTAGTCTCGTGTGTCAAGTTGGAAGGAGTCTAGGTCATCTCAGTTGATCCACCACATTTTACAATTTTTTGCATATTTCTCATACTAAGTACATACTTTTAATATTGTAGTTCTAGAATAAAACTTGAATTTAATTATATTTGTTCATTTCACCTGAGTTAGGCTGTACTCTGCACTTACCTCAAAAAATTGAGGTGTCGGGGCAAGTGCGCTAGTCAACAGTGGGACAAGTGCAGGATGCTACGCACTTGCCCCCTTACGATTTTTACTTAAGAAAAATGGAAGAAGAAGAAAGATGCTACAGACTTTAAAAAAGTTAATGACATGGCAGTTGGTGACTGGGCCATCGTTCAATTT
Organism: Cynegetis impunctata; assembly: GCA_030704885.1. NCBI lineage: Eukaryota > Metazoa > Arthropoda > Insecta > Coleoptera > Coccinellidae > Cynegetis > Cynegetis impunctata. The sequence continues at coordinate 913,338 of JARQZK010000005.1, forward strand.
TTGGGCAAGAAAACGTTCAAGCATTACGTGGGAGAGATCATTGAATTTGATAAAGATGAGCTATTGATATCAGTAAAAGTTGGTAGGCGAGGGGAAGCTATTTTTAATATTGATTCATCTAGTTACAACATATTTAGTGATGATTATTGTTTTACTCATTTCCTAGTTACGTAAAAGTACCAAAAATTTTTTTTTTATTGTTGTATTGTAGAATTTTGAATTTTTTACATAATTCTGATACTCTTTTGTGATGAAAAGTCTTGCGATTTTGTTGAATTTTTATAGTATAATGTTTTAGTTGTTCAATGGAAATAAATATATAACGTTGATCACATTTTCAAATTGATTTTTTTCTAACCACCCAGTAAATTTCTGTTCGACAAGCTGTCAAACTCTGTATCTCAGAGAGTTATGCTCCGATTTGCAAAAGTTCAAAACCCATTTAAACATCAGGAATCGAACTATCTGGCACTCGCCCCGTCGTGCACTAATTAGTCTTTGTAACGTTTCGAAGGCTGGGTTATGCACTTACCCCATTTTATGGGGTAAGTGCATACCAGGGACCTTTTTTTTCTTTTCGTTTATGGAACATGTAAATTTCGATTTTTCGCGGAATCCTATGACACAGAACAATACAGAAGTGGTAGAAGTTTCTTCTGCATAACTAATAATCTCTCTAGCATAAGAAGCAGATTTTATGTAGCTGTTTAAAGGTGAACTCGACAAAATTTATAGCGCACTTGCCCCACCTTACCTTACCTGATTACCGGCTAATTAGAAGAGATCGAATTGGCAGAGGTGGATGTGTTGCGGCAAAACTAATATTACCCTGGAAATGGTAACTTTTGATTTTCAAGTGAATGCACAGCTTGAACATTTAATATTTAAAATAGGCATTTCTAATAAGAGCTATGCAATTTGTGTTTTTTATGAACTGCCGAAATTGAACTTTAATCTATTGGTTTCTGATTTTGATAATATTTTTTTTAATCTTTATTCAACCGTCGATGAAATTTTTTGTTTGGGTGATTTCAACATAAATTTATTTTATCTGCAAAACCCATTAGTACCCTTATTTGAAAACTATAACTTTTTGCAGATCATAGATGGTCCTACACGCATTTCTGACACTGTTAGTTCACTGATTGATGTGATTTTTGTGACAAATAACTCGTTGGTAGTAAAATCTGGAGTGATTCCCTACGGCAATATCTCTGATCATGAATTAATTTACTGTGATCTTAATTTAACAAGAACTATGAAAATACCTAAAATCATTAAACACCGATCTTTTAAAAATTTTAATATGAATAATTTTTTAACTGATATGAAGGACTTACCGTGGGATGATATATTATATGCAAATAACATTGACCAAAAAAATACTTATACTTAACAGTTTAATTTTAACCCTATTTGACCATCGCGCACCTGTTAAATCTTATAACTAAACCTAAGGCTCCATGGATTAACCAAAATTTAAAAATATTTATGAAGCAAAGGGATGAAGCATTGCAAAAATTTAATAGAACACAACTTCATTTGGACTGGGTAACATACAAAAATTTAAGAAATTTCACAGTGGCTGCAATAAGAAAAGAAAAAAAGAAATACTTAGACTCGTTAAGAGGCAATTCAAAAAAATCTTGGGCAGCCCTAAAAAGCTTCAATGTTTGTAGTAACAAACATTATGAAATGCCTCAAAATTTAAAAAATCCTAATGATATAAATAACTATTTTGCTACATATTTACAAAGCCAATCAGACTGCACAAATAAAATTAGTGACTATGTCCATAATTCTTACATCGATAATTTTAAATTCAATTTTAATCTAGCAGACATCTCTACAGTTCATATAATTTTAAAAAATATAAAAACCAATGCCACTAGATGAAATATCGCCACTTATGCTAAAATATTGCAGTCCTTACATTGATAAGTATATAACTAATATCATAAATTGCTAGATTGGCTGCTTTCCCGATCAGTGGAAAATTTCATTGGATAAACCACTACCTAAAATATCAAATCCTAGTAGTTTTAATGAACTTCGTATAATAAGTATTCTTCCGGCTCTGTCAAGGATTCTCTATGAACAAATGTCTGAGTATTGTATAAAAACCAGTATTATTCCTAACAGTCAGTGTGGTTTTCGCAAGGGTTACGACACATCGGTGGCTTTGATCAATGTATTAGATGATATCTTTAGAGCACATGATAGAAATTTGGTTCTATTAGACTTTTCTAAGGCATTCGATACCGTTAACCACGATCTATTGTTGGCCAAATTACAATATTATGGATTTTACAATGAATCTTGTATGCTTATACAGTCATATTTAAGCAATAGATTTCATTGTCGATATGTTGTGATAATACTTTTTCTGATAGAGCAGCCATAGCATCCGGTGTTCCTCAGGGATCGATATTGGGCCCCTTAATGTTCCTTATTTATACCTCGGACTTATTCAAATCATTAAACTTTTGGAAAATTCAGGCTTTTGCAGATAATACGCAAATCTATATGTGCTTCGATTCGAAAGATTATAAAAAAATTGAAATTTGTATTAATGGATCACAATTTATAGCTTAATCCTGATAAATCACATGTTATACTTTTTAGCAATAGAAAAAGCAGTGAGTTTTTAAAAAATAACTTCCATATAATTTTAAATAATTCAAAATTATCGTTTGTAAATAGTTAAAAAACTTTGGAATTATTATCGATACTCAATTGAGATTTAAAGAACATTCAAAAGGGTTAATACAAAAATCATTCTCCGCTTTGAAAGTTTTATATACAGACACATATTAAATATATCTCTCAAAAAAAGTTGATATGAAACTCTTGTCTTGTCTAATTTTACTTACTGTGATTATGTTTATGGATTTTGTTTAGATCTGTAAAGCCAAAATCGCATACAGAAGGTGCAGAATGCTTGCTTAAGGTTTGTTTGTGGTTTGCGCAAATTTGATCACATTTCACATCTATATAAAGATCTTGGTTGGTTGAAGATGAATGAACGAAGAATTCTGCATCTTTCCTATTATTTAATAATAATTTTGAGCAATCCTTGTTCACCCAATTCTATTAAACTGCGTTTAATATTTCGGCGTGCCATACATAATGGTTATATTAGAAATGTGAAAAAGTTGACTATGCCGCTGCATACCACTGCAATTTTCAAACGATCTTTTTCATATATCCCAGTAAAGCAGTGAAATTTAATACCGGAAAGTAATCTTACTTCAAGCCCTGCAAGTTTTAAACGAAATTAAAATTTATTCAATCGGAATAACTAAGCGAATAAAATGTCGAAATTTTTTTCATAAATTAATAGTGTAATATTTATAATAATTAAATAATAGTGTAGTAATTTAAATAGAGTTGTATGATTTTTATATTTAGTTTATGGCAGACAAATGTATTTAAAACTATTATTTTATAGTTTTCGTTTGGTTCAGTTGAGTAGCTTTAAGCTAGACATGCGCCAAACCTAAATTTCAGTAAAACAAGAATGTTCAATGTTCATTATTTGGAAAATTCATTTATGTAAATTGCTTTGTTCTATTGAATAAAAGTCATTATTATTATTATTATCATTATTACATTGTAGGACATCTATTGATATTATCACAAGCATTTTGAATTTTTGTAAAATAAATTTGACAATTTATTAAACTGTGTGGAATTAAACAATATTTATGTACCGTAAATTCTAAACACCCAGTGGGGTAAACTAAAGGCGACAAATTATTTATTTCCAAATGATTAGAAAAACAAATTACATCTCGATAGTTTGTTTTTTGATTCAGTCCAATATTTGTACCTTTACAAAAGATACAAATTCTCAAAGAAATAGCTACAATTATAGCGACGTAAGTTAACAGAAAAAACTAAGAAATCATTTATTCTTAATATCAAAAGCAACCATTATTAGATTTAATTTATACATAAACAAGTAACAAACAAATAACGCGTAATTTCTCCACGTGCTCCTATAAAAGCTTGCATTCGTAGAGGTAATCTTGCTATTGCTAGTAAATTGTTGATAATCTGCTGAAGAATGTTTCCCCTTTTAGGGAGAACTATTCTTTAAAATCTTGTATGTTTATGAGAGCAGGTGCATGACTTTGGATCGATTTGTTTAGAATATCTTAAAGATGCTCAATTGGGTTTAAGTTGTTACTCGTGGAGGAAAGTCTAATTTTTGGATGTGTATTTCATAAAATAATCTATCACAGATCTTGCTATTTAAGGCCGTGCATAATCTTGCATGAAAACGAAATTATCGCCTATATGTGATATTTTTTCAAATAATACTCTACATTCATAGACCGGCGATGAATGGGGACTATATTCGTGCGTGCGTCATAACAAATTCCTACCCAAAACATTTTCGAGCCGCACCCAACAGATTTCTTATAGAAATAGGTATATGATAGATGATAAAAACTTTCGGATTGTTATGTTGAAAGTTATGAGAAAGAAACATAAAATAAAAATTTCAATTATGAAGGCGAATGATGAAGCTATTGAATGGCCCGAGGAAGAAATATTTCTCTTTTCAAATATTGTCGGCAATTTGTCCGCAAACTGCTAATCTAGATTCTTCCATATACTTCAATATTTTGTTTTTTATTACTTTTTTAAAAAGTTTCAGATGTATGGTATTATTGCAATAGGTTTAAAACAGTCACAGCTATTTCTGTCTCCTTTTCTTTCATATTATATAAGAGAGAGAGAGAGAGAGAGAGAGAGAAAACAACTTTAATGAATAAAGGGCTATCAACCTAGGTTTTCCTGCCCTGGTATACATGTTTTTTATAATAAAAAAAATGTCTATTCTGTGTGACAGCAAAAAGAGTGTTTAAGATATTAGAGTAAGGATAATAAGTTTTCAAATAGTGGTTACGCTGGTAATTTCCTTTTCGGTCTGTGATGGAGTGGAGTTTTGTGTACTAGTGGTTCTATCAGGTCGATGTTGTACTGTTGATGAATGAATTTCTTATTCATTCTGAGGAATCTATCGGCTATCGGTTCAATTTTGGTCTTTGGTATAAATATTCGTTCGAGGGATTATGCAGGGGATTGTTGGGATGTCTCATTTTCGTAATCTTTCGGAGAGCACTGCGCTCAGCAACCTCGATCATCTTCAAGCAAGTTTTATTGCATTGCCCCAGGATTTGATGCCCATACTCTAAAAGGGGTCTACATATCATTTTATAAATTTTACAGGCTGTGCCTGTTCCAATACCTTGATCTTTGTAGGTTAAGGACCGGAAATGATTGGCTCTGCTGATTGTTGCTTGTTTTACTGCTTTTATGTGCATTTGGAAGTTAAGTTTGCTATCGATTGTCATTCCTAAGTATCTGCAGTTAGGTGATGGTTTCAATGTCGCGTTTACAAGGGATATGGTCGGAGAGTGTTGACTGCTTTTATGATGAAAGGACATGAATTTGGATTTTTTCGGGTTCAGTTTTATTCTCCACTTTATTATATGAGAATTACTTTTCAATTTTAAATTCGATCGGAGAGTGAGCTTCTGGGAAATACTCATTTATGATTATTTGTATGGGCTTTGCAATTTTCTGTCGTATGCAGTTTGAGATATTCGACTGATATGTTGTAAATATCAGTTGTTTTCTTGCTTTCATGGATGTTAATGTTATTTTTACTTCAACGGTTGTAACTCAAAAAAAAAGCAAGACTTTCGATCATTTCAATTGATGGTTTCTGATTTATCAGAGAGTTGGTCAAAAGATATCCATAATTCGTCGAAAATATCTCTACCTACACTTGCGAAGTGCATGAAGTTCTGTTCTCGTGTTTCTTTTGAATCTTTTTGAGTTATTTTTTATTTTATGGACCTACAGTTTAACGCCGGTTCCGAACGGCCAATGGGTTTTTAATCACCATTTTCGATGTCCTCGATTATTTTGCGTAGCCGCTTCAAAACTATATATATATATATATATATATATATATATATATATATATATATATATATATATCTATATATATATATACGCATTAGGAGCAAACGTTCTGCACAGTTGGGAATATTTAGGCAAAATTGCAAAACATGTTTCAAATACCCACATTTGCAGATTTTGGGGATGCATGGAATCATGAAAAAAGCGTTGTTTTAGGTGTATCCATGATCAAAGGAAACATTTTGACGTGGAAACTCGAAGTTTTGGAAGAGTATTTATTGTTGTTTTAGGACCATTCTTTTTCAAATTTTGGATAGCCTATATATATATATATATATATATATATATATATATATATATATATATATATATATATATATATATATATATATATATATATATATATATATATATCTATATATATAATATAAATTAACGCAGCCAGTTTGATTTAAGAAATACTCTTTATACGGTGAGAGCATTCGGAATTGCTTTATGCCTTCTTCAGTCACTCACATACATGTGTACAAGCAGCCGCCTCCCACACTCATCATCGAGGGAGGAATAAAACATATAGTCTTAATGTTTTTCCTAGGAAATTTATAAACCTTCGTAGGATTCTAAACGAGAGATAGATTGTATTATTTTACTCCCACATTTCCGCAAATTGATAAACTTACCGAACTCACGCGTAAAATAACAAGTAAGCAACAACCAAACGCCATGTGCGCTCTGATTGGTTGAATAAGTCACGTGTTACTTTTCCTTCCTCTCTACCGCCACCGCCACCTCGGAGCATAAACATACCGGTTGCTCGTGTGTTTTTAATATTGTAACTGTGTTGGAACTATCAAAAAAGTTTGATTTTGCTAAGGTTACTAAACTATATCCATAATGAACGACCTAGAAGCTGCGGACGACCAAAATGGTGAAGATAGTGCAGTAAATACTAGAAAATTTGTTGACGAAGTGAAATTTACCACGGAGCTACGAAAGTTTTATAGTGGCCATGACCAAAATAGTAAGAAACCGGAATGTATAGAGGAAAAAATAAAAAATGTCAAATGTTTTATGTTTGTTTTTTCCTTTTTAATAAACCTCTTTAATATCGTAGAACACGATTTCTGTTGTTTTATTTTGGTAGAGTAGGGGTCATTAGCATATTTGTATTATATGTACCTACCTAGTTTCAAAGTGAAAATATTGTTAGATAGGTAAAAAGGAAAAGGAAACACACGTGTTTCATCCCTCTCTGAAGTATGTGTCAGGGAGGCGGGCAGCTTGAGTTTGGGATTAACTCCTTCAGCCAGATCAGAGGATACACTTGTATGTACAAGTGCATTAAGGATAGGTGAGACGGGATATTTATGGAACATAGGAAGTGTGGGTAGGGTTCAGAGGATTAATACTGGCCCAGCATTCGCCTTATAAGTTTGCAAGCAGTGACTTACATTACCATGAGGAAACCTCTGAAAAAAACTCATGATAGACCAGTCGGCCCCGGGGTTTGAACCCGAGACCTCCCAAATACTAGCCAGCGTACCTAACATACTCGACTAACTAGCTTGGTTAGATAGGTAATCGAAACTGATAAATTTATAGTTTGGCAAGTCCGATTGTACCTATGTCTATGGACACAAGCTTTGCCACTGTCAACATCGACCAATCAGAGAGCAGTGTGTTATTTGCCGTATTTTAAAGAAGCGTAAAATTAAAAGCTCTTCTGTGATTGGTCTAACTGTTCTTATCTAATCTTACGAATGGATATCCGTTAGTTTATAAACTTACCACGAGACGTCGCAAATTGATAAGTTCGCGAAAATGCTGGCGTAAAATAATACAATTTATCTCTCGTTTAGAATCCTACGAAAGTTTATAAATTGCCTAGGAAATTTATATATGTATATATATATATATATATATATATATATATATATATATATATATATATATATATATATATATATATATATTCATTCGAATTGTTGTTGCCTGTGAACTATTTCTAATCTCTTGATAATTATTAGCAATAACAGGGTTGTTGAATCTCAAAAAACTCGATTTTATTAAAAAGTTGACGTTTCGCTTTTTAATAAAATCGAGTTTTTTGAGATTCAACAAGCCTGTTATTGCTAATAATTATCTAGAGATTATATATATAAATAAATATAGAATATATATATATAAATATATATATATTTATATATATATATATATATATATATATATATATATATATATTATAGATGATACTGATGAGCCCCAAATAAGGGCGGAACTTACTGTCTATAATTTCCGTTGATTGTGATAAACAACTTAATGTTTCTAACATACACCGTCCAAGGTATATGGAGGCATTTCGATGTTTCGTGAACTCGTATAACTAGCTCCGCTAGGAGGTTTGTTTGATTAGTTTCAAATAAATGTAGTACTTCATTTTATTACCACGAACGTGTCTCGATAACACGAAGAATACTGGAATACTGGAAAATTTTTTTTGAATGTGGCATATTCCTTTATAATATCATAAAGTCGTTTCATAGTGGTTTGCTGTTATTCCGTTTGGCTCTCCTAGGTTATGTCAGATACAGAGTTTTCATGCTTGTGTTTAGTTACGATCTTCGATGCACTTGTTATATTTTCATTATATGTCTTCACGGGAAATATTCTAAATTATTTTCGTATACCAGTACGGTTGCAATAATTTCGTATTAGTTAAAATTTTTTAGCTATTGCCGTAATATAATTTCAAACTCCAATATCAAAAAGTAAACAATTTAAATCACCAAGAATAACCTGTATGATGAATCAAGAAAAATAATTTTTTTCGAAACAGTTTACATAGTGAGGAAAAATTAATTTATTAACGATAAGTGATTTCAAATTTGACATGTGATATTAATATTTTCAAAAAAACTATTTCATACTGTATCATATGTTATGAGACATAGTTTCAAAAATAAAAGTAATATTTTAATTTAAAATAACTGCTCCATCATTGGTATGCATTAGAAAAAAATGTCTGTTGAAATTGCTTTTCTGTCGAAATGCCTTTCCACATTTGCAAACGAACTTCGGTTCTGCTGCACCACATTCGTATCTCATATGTCTTCGAACCGATTTTTTATGTTTGTACCTTTTACCACAGTTGGGACATGAAATTAATCCATCTGAAAAATAAGAGGATTTAGAAACGTATAATTCACATTAGACATCTATAAATATTTTTCACATTAGAAACAATTTAAGTATATCGTCATATCTAAGTGAGCAAGGAGGTATTCAGATTCAGTGTGCATATTATGAAAAAATATAATTTATTCAAGCCTTATTATGTACATTCACAAATTTTGAATATCCTATTAGTATATTTTCCTCTTCAGAGAGAATAACATATTTGTGTTTATGACACATTAGTCATCTGTATGATCCATAAATTATATGTTATTCAAAAACAAAACGATATAGGTAGTTCTGGATGATTTAATTTGGAACCGGATTGTGATTAACAATAATTTATTACAAAGGAAAGTCAACTTCTTGCCTATAGTACCTACTGTGTACACTTTCGGATGTATTGACAATTTGTAACACTTTTTGGAACGAACTCATGTAACGATTGACAAATTGAATGAAAACAAGAGATGTTTGTTGTCGTCATAAATATATATATATATATATATATATATATATATATATATATATATAATATTATATATATATATATATATATATATATATATATATATATATATATATATATATATATATATATATATTATATATATATATATATATATATATATAATATATATATAATATTAATATTATATATATAATATATATATATATATATATATATATCTATATAAATATATATATATATAGATATATCTATAGATATATAGAGTTATATTTATATATATACCTCTATATATCACAAGTTCGTATTTTTCGTGAAGAGCATCACGTATAGAGTGAACAACACCGAGAATATAAGGACTGGAGGCTGCCGAGTGACGTCACAACAGGCAGGCAGACCCGAAGTCACATCGTTGTCCGTTGGATAACGCGAACCGCAAAAGTATTAGGTTTTTTGAAATTTTTGAAGGGCTTCCGGTTTAAAAAGAGTACCAGTCGTCAACTAAGCCCTTCTTTTTACCCCATTCGATTTTATTATAGAAAAACGAAATTTCAAAGCAAATACCATTACTACCAAAACTTATTGAATCAAAGTGCGAAGCAGGTCGAGTAGTCGTCGCGAAGTGCAACGTATATTGATAGCAAAGCAGGTTAAGATGCGATTTTAACGAAAAATAGTCACCAGCTAGTTGAATACCTGCATGAAATTTCTACGTGAAAGTTGTGGCAGTGTGAAAAAATAGTTGAAATGCCCACATACAACACCAACAAAATTCATAATTCGATAAAAAAAATGCCTGCAAACTGAATTTGGAATAGCCGTGAAGATGAGCAATGCTCGAAAATCCCCAACAACGCTTGAAATTTCAACATGAAAACTGCGTCGAAGGAAGAAATCACTTGGAACCCAAAGGAGTGCACAAGTGTACACTCAATTTCAACCCTCCTGCTCATTCAGCAGAAGCTGTGGAGGGGCGCAAAATTTTAAAGAATTAAAAAAAATTATATTCTTGAATGAAATTAAATTCCCTACAAAGAGCAATTTACTAACAAAGCTTTTTTTGAATGATATACATCGATCAAGTTATTTTGGTTCAGTCTAACATATATGATATATAAATTTACCGTTACTTATTAGCATATTTTTTTAATACAAATTATAAAATTTATGCCTCCCTCGGGTAGCTTTTTATGGTCCAGGTTCAATTTTGCACTCTTCTACTTCATTATTTCAGTAAAATATTGCCGAATGGTAATTCTAACTTCTACAATAAGAAAATGCTCCGAATATTTCAGAAGAGTGCTGCGAAAAATGTTTTCAATATAAGTTTCAGGAGTAGACCTTCTTTTCATTAACTTTAACCCATCGTAGTGAAAAAAAATGTTTTGGGCTACTGCTGCACATTGCATTATTTTATTGCCGATTTTATGTACATCCCAAAATCGTATGATACAATTAATTTTTTATTCGAAAATGAAAAATTATTGCAATTTTTTCCAAAAAGGGGACGTTTCTGACAAAATTTAATTTGACGGTTATTATTTAGTTACCTACTTATTGAACATTATTTATATTTTCTCGCAGCCCTCTCTCTGAAATGTTGGGAGCATTTTCTAACTATAGAAATTAGAATAATCATTCAACAATATTTTACTGAAGGAATGAATTAGAAGAGTGTAAAATTGTACCAACATAATAGAAAAACTAGTGAGAGGGACATAAATTCTATATTTTCATATGACAAAAATATCTCAAACACTTTCATAATAGAAATTTTTTTCATAGAAGGTAGGGTAACATTCGACCTACATTCTCCTTCAGTTTGACCTGGTCTCTACGGGAAACCATACACATATATATATATATATATATATATATATATATATATATATATATATATATATATATATATATATATATATATATATATATATATATATATATATATATATATATATATATATATATATATATATATATATATATTTATATATATATATATATAATATTATTTATATATATAATAGTATATATATATAATATATATATATATATATATATATATATATATATATATATATATATATATATATATATATATATATATATTATATATATATATATTACATATATATTATATATACATATATATTATATATATATATATATATATATAATATATACATATATATAATATATATATATATATATACTAATATATATAGTGAAATATATATATGTATATATATATATTATATATATATATATATATATATATATAGGATATATATATATTATATAGGAATATATATTTATACCTATATATATATATATATATATATATATATATATCTCACATCAAAAAACTTCCGGCGGTCTAAATCGGAATTAAAACTTACTACCGCACTTTACTGTTGATTTTCAATACAGACCAATAGTCTATTATTTTCGTGGAAAATATGACTAGGAAAGTTATACTGTCATCGATCCTTTTAATAAAACTGAAACGAAAAATAAAACTAGAAGTGAATTTATAAAACAAAGTAACTCTAAGAACATAACAAGTTTACGAATTGATTTCTGAAAAGTAATAATTTTCAAAATCTTTCATAACACCATGCACAAAAGCGAGATGACTCTTCATATTTCCTTTACGTTTCGTTTTAGTTCCACATCTAGGTAACTTGCAAACAAGGTTTGGCTTTCCACAATCCTGATTAACGTGCGTACTAAATGAATTCCTGTTGCTGTAAACTCTATGACATTTTGGACATACAAACTTTCCTGAGATACCTGCAAAAAACATTTCATTAAAAGGAAAATAATTTCTGTCATCTTGATATTAGAGGGTCTTATTGAATGAAAAAATCTTCGGTTTCAAAAATGTAATGATGAAAAAAATCATGGACATATTGAGCATACACATCTGAAATAATCGGGTATTATATATATATATATATATATATATATATATATATATATATATATATATATATATATACTATATATCTAAATATATATATATATGTATATACTATATATTATAGTATATATTATATAATATATATATATATATAATATGCATGTTATAAATTTATATATATATATAATATTATATATATCTTAAATATATATAATAATTATATGCATGTAATAATCATATATATATATATATATATATATATATATATATATATATATATATATTATATATATATATATATATATATATATACAGGGTTATTCACTTCATTAGACACAATTTTGAAATTAACTTCATATTGTATAGGGTGTGTCAAAAAAGTATCTAAGTTGCTATTTTTTAAACGGAATATCTGTTTATTATTTTATGTTTGGATTTCACGATAAAACTAAATTACATTTTCATTTAGGTTCAATTCACCCTAACTTTATTTTGTGAAAATGAAGTATCAGATTTAACGCTCGAATTCTCAACTGGTATTTTCTTGTTTTTAACTAATTAATGCTAAGGCCTACTAACTGAACAACCGCACACTTGTGACATATTGACTAACTTATACTAGGTGTGTAAAAATAAAGGTAAAATAATTGCAATTTCCAAACAAAACCAACTTGTTTAACTTAAATGGAACGCCCCGTATTTTTTGTCATCAACAGATGTAAAATTGAATTGTCTATCGAATATTCGTATACGTACTGATTTTAAGGAATTTATTATTTACTAAGTGGTCTATGACGTTTTGACGAATCAGAATTGATTGAAATAAACATCAAGATCTAATAATAAATGCGTTTATTTTTCAATATCTTCAGACTGAAGAAAATTTAAAAACATGGTGGATATGAAACAAGGTTTATTTTATATCAAGTGTTCAGAATGGCGACTCTAAACACAACGTATCTTGTTTCTAAACCTTCATATATATATATATAGTATATATTATATATATATAAGTATAATATATATATATATATATATATATATATATATATATATACAGGCCGATTCTTTCATAATGTGGTAACATTGCTATATGGAAAAGAAGGTCACTTTTATGGTGAGCAGTAAATTGGTCAGAAAAAATCTAGGAAGATTTTCGCCGTTCCGAGTTTTACAGGGGAAATAAAAAATGGCGTTTTTGGGTTTTACGAATAAGAATTGTCTATTTCCAGAAAATATAAAGAAGTGGAAGGAAAAATTTTTATTGTAATTCAAAATCTACTATAACCATGTAAGAATAAATCTTAAATTGAACGTTTCGTCTCAACATGGCCACCACCCATTTTTTTTTTCGAACACGGACCTGTCTTTTTTATCGAAAATATTGATGAAGCGATAAAATCACAATTGGGTGGTTTATCACAATTGATATTTTCATAGCGTTTCATTCAAAATGAGCATCATCAGTGAAAACAATTTTTATTACGGTCCTGTTATTAGTTCCTCTGTAAATAGTTTTTATTTCTTCAAAACTTATTCAGCTATTAGCATACTTTAGACATTAGCCAATAATTTTGATAAGAAGATACCCCATCACAATAAACATTTTAATATTTTCTTCATGGAAACTTTTGATTTACCGTAATTCTTGTTTCGAGGCTGATTTCTTTTGAATTAATTTTTATACTTTTCAATCCTCACAATTTAGTGTTATATCAACCTTGATATTTTTATAGCGTTTTATTTGAAATAACTAGCATCATCAGTGACAACAATCAAACAGAAAAACAATTCATTATTTAAAAAATTTTGGGGTAAAATAAAACCAATACAAAGAATTAATTATAAATAAGAAAGTACATTAAATGCTCAAATTGACGAAATCTTTGTTGAATGCAGATAAGTTGTCTGTCCATACATTTTCTGTGGCAATTTTCTAGCATGAAGGGTGTAATGCTATTACATGCATCTCTTATTTTTTGTTTGAGATGGTCGATATTTGTACTAGGTGTTGAAAAATCTTATTATTATTATTATTCATTTAAATAAGAGCAGAGGACAATGTCCTATAATTGCCCCTCATTAACAAAAAATAAATGACTAATACCTATGGTAAAAAATTAAAAACTAATTTATAAGGAGAATACCAAAAAACCAAAAAAAAAAAATTAAGCTCTACTAAAATAAAAAATGTCAATCATATTTTTGAACTGGTTCACAGTCACTGAATCGATTGCAACCTGAGGGAGACCATTCCATACATCAAAAATTCTGTTGCTCAGGAAGTGCTGTCTGGTTCGGATATGGAAAGTTTCTTTCTTTAGCTTCAGATGGTGGCCACGCAGTCGACTGTCGGGGTGGAGTGGGAACATTGACTGTAGGTCACCATAGTTAAATTTTATGATTCTAAACGATATTATCAGGTCCCCTCGCAGGCGACGCTCCCGAAATGTGGTCAGATTTGCCATCTGCATCCGTGTTTCATAACTAGGCCTCGTAAGTCCAAATGAGAGTCTGGTGGCACGACGCTGAATTTTTTCAAGCATATCTTGCTCACGAACTAGATCAGGATACCATACGGGACCGGCATATTCTAAGATAGGCCGAATGAAAGTTTTGAAGAGCTTACAATAAGTGTCAAATGACGATTTCGAGAACACCTTTTGCATAAGAAATAGCTTCTTGTTTGCCCGTTTACATACAGCAGCGATATGTTCACTCCACGTTAAAGCTGAATTAACAATTACACCTAAGTCATAATGAGAGGAAACAGTTTTTAACAGGTGTCGGTGCAGATAATACAAAAGACTAGGATTATTCTTGCCGACGTGAAGAACAGCACACTTTTTTCGATGTTTAAAGGTATGAGTCAGTCTGTACTTCACTGCTGAATTTTGTTGAGGTCATCTTGAAGGTACTGATAGTTGATATTCGGGTTCGCATATATTTTCAAGTCATCAGCGTAAGATGATATTGAGCTTGAGTGGCAATCACTAGCATATGCGATAAACAGGAGGGGTCCCAAAACTGAACCCTGTGGTACACCGCTGGAAACTGGTCTCTGAGAGAAATCCTACCCAACTCCAACCCTGAAAAATCTATCAGACATTAAAATGGTATATCGACATTCTTGAGGATTCGCCTCGGATACCCAGATGTTCTAATTTATTGAAGGAGCCTTCTCCTAGGAAACTCTATCGAAGGCCTTGGAAAAATCTAAATAAAATAACATCGATTGAGCTTTTATTATCCAAGGCCCTCGACCCAGTCATTAACCACACCGAAGCAAAATTGTTAAGGGTTAGATCGGACCCTTTACAAATCCATGTTTGATGGGTTCGGCGATAACATGCTTCATGAAAGCAGAGAAATTTCGTTATCGATTCAGAGATAATAGACTCCATTCACCGTTACAAAACGACAGGCAACAGAGCTAATGGGACGATAATTATTGGCACTTAGTTTATCTCCTTGGTTTGGAAGATTAGGGGTTACAGAGGACATGCTTCCAGGCTGCCTGGAATGCAGCCCGCGTTGAAAAGAAGCATTACCATTATTAATGATTAAATGGGTGGCGCTACATGATGTCACACATTCTTTCAAGAAAAATGATGTTAGAACCATCAAAGCCCAGGGGAGGAATTGTTTTTCAGCTCTTAGAAGGTGGTTCTTCAATTTGTGTTGGAGAAAAAGGAGATATCGCTGAGCGTGGCCATTGAACCACGAGGTCGAATTAGAAGAGGTAGACATTATCCAAAGGTTCCAAGGAGAAGACTTTCGGTTTAATGCAACGACAATGTTTCGGAAGTCTCGTAATTCGAAGTACATATATTATCATACTTTTCTTGTTTCAAAAATGGAATGGAAACTTTTGAGGAGAGTTGATGAGCGGATATATTTAAAGAATTTTTTACTGTCTCCACAATTGCGTGATTGACTGTTTCATAGTTCTGGTCTGGCACTGTTCAATTTGCTGCCTAATGCTATTGGAGGAATTGCCTATGCCTATGAGCTGAAAAGTCCTCAACGCTTTCAGAACGCTTGTACTTTTCACATATCCTCTTTGTGTTTTATCATCTGTATATTTGCATACTTTGATCCAGGGTTCAAATTTTTTATTGCCGATAAACTTTTTTTCTGAAAGTATTATCTGAGAGGCATCGAGTTCGTTAGTCTGATAAAAAATATCCCACATGACGAACAGTCATTAGTTCCATCGGAATGCATCATTCCCAATTCCACATCGAAATAGATAAGGTTTTAGTCTACTTTCATGAAATCAGTTCACAATCTCGACAGTTATCAGTCTGTTTGTTGCACATCGGCCGATCAAATTAAATTGGATATGCGCAGTTACCACAGCATGATCGGATTTTTCCAATAGGAGACCCACCTCAAGCAATGACAACTAGATGGTCAATTCATTTGTAAGAATTTAGATCAAGTGTGGGGAGGGCTCGTTGTTAAATCTGAAACGAGTTGGCTCGGTATTAGCTGGGAAAGATTAAGTTTTTGGGACAATCCTTTATGAAGAGATCTGTGTATATTATTACCATCAGGATATGAGAGATTGGCCACGTGATTTGTGCGAAAGTTGAAATCCCCACAAATAACTAGGTTTCAAATACGGGAAATTTCTTCAATTTTGCAAAAGAGTCATATTATTTTCAAGGTTAGTATCAGTGAGGGTATAAATGCAGGCAAGATTGATGGAAAGTTATTTATGTTGAAAATTGTTCAACGCAAATTAACATCTATGGTTGGAATGGTTATGTCGAGAGAAGTGATGACAGAAAAGTTTTCAGTTTTGGTATTAGTTAAATCACGTCGGCAGATACCCCCACCAAACCCTTCCCTCTCTGCAGAACAAAAAATTTGTATACGACTTTTATCATACTGGCGTAGCTCGGATCCACTCGGTTTGCCGACTTCTGATACATAGCAAGACAATCTATACTGCTGGGACAGTATCTCTAAGATTTTTGCCCTGCTCTTTTTCTTTGTTGTTGAAATGTTGCCGTTGATTGTGGAACACCTCTGATCAATAAATTTCTCGCACGAGACATGCGATCAACCGCCTCATTAGCGATCTTCTCGGTTAAATCATTAGAATTAGTAGTTTCGACATTGTTTATCTTCTTTTTCAAATCTGCGAGCTCAGTGCTCAGGCGTGAATTGTTCTCATCCATCTTTTGCTCCATTTCTGTTTTTAACTCAGCAATTTTAGTTGATATCAAATCGCTGTATTCATACATATTTTTCTGAATATCTAATTTAAAATCAGCAAACAGTTTTTTAAGATCAGATATGGTAACCGTTACACTGGATCGCAGAGTCGCGATCCGCCACTGCTTTCGAACAATTAGCACAGCTGGGCATTTTCTACTTTTTGCCTGAAGTATGCCAATAGGTGATTTGTTTTGAAGCAATTTACAAAGGAACTAACGACAGGACCGTTATTAAAAATTGTTGTCACTGATGATGCTAGTTATTTTAAATGAAACGCTATAAAAATATCGAGTGTGATACACCACTGAATTGTGATTTTATCGCTTTATCAATATTTGCAATGAAAAAGACAGATCCGTATTCGAAAAAAAAGTTGATGGTGGCCGTGTTGACACGAATCGTTTAATCTGTGATTTGTTCTTACGTCGTTATAGTACATTTCTGATACAATAAAAAATTATTCTTCCATTTTTTCATATTTTCTGAAATAACAATTCTATTCATGAAAAACCAAACACGCCATTTTCAGTTTCTCCTGTATAACTAACGGCGAAAGTCTCTAGTAGTCTAGTAGATTTCTCCTGACTAATTCACTGCTCATCATAATAGTTACCTTTTTTCCATTCAATCGTATTCATATCTGTTACGGTTCAGAATATAGCAATGTTATCACATGATAAAAGAAACGGCCTATATATATATATATATATATATATATATATATATATATATATATATATATATATATATATATATATATATATATATATATATATATATATATATATATATATATATATATATATATATATATATATATATACAGGTTGAATTATCCGCTTTGATGTCTATTGATGAGTATTTAGTGGTGCTTAATTTAAAACTTAGATATTGAGATTTAATCTCATTTACAATAAATATAGTACTAGAGATGAACAGAGTTATAGCCCATTATGTGGCGGCATTAAATTTTCCTGAGCGTCTATGAAACAAAATAATGTGTCGCATCAATTGTTGCTTTCTTTTGAACGGGCGTGTGCAGAGTGAACATTCAAATCTTTTCGGGATACCACAATCTTGAAAACGATGAGCCCTCAGAGTATTCAAATTTTTGTATACTTTATGACAAGTATTGCATTCCACACCTGGATCTGAAAGACAAAATATGATGTAATGAAATTGATGGAATATTGGACATAAACCACAAAAAATTAATATTTTATAAGTGTGAATTTGTTTTGGATGCAATGAATATTAGGGATTCTGTTTATTGTGTTCTGAATAGATTTGTGTATGTAATAGATTCTGCCGTTTTTATGGATGGGTTTATCTAATAGGAATGTCTATTGCTTTTGATGTACATTATAAAGTCAGCTAAGATAAATGAACATTATGAGATAATATAAATTGCACTGGATTTTCCAGTGC